>JAYMFT010399669.1:0-19019 GCA_038088735.1 Panulirus argus | reverse complement strand
TTCTTTTCCTACTCGTACACATGCCTTACACCCATGATAAAAACTTCTCACTGCTTCCAGCAGTTTACCTCCCACACTGTATATTCTTAAGACCTTTTTTGTCTATTCCCTGGTACTACCTCGCTGATGCAGGGGGTGGTAATGCTATTTCCTGTTGGGCGGGGTGGCGTTGGGAATGCATGGAGGCGAGCAAGTATGAATATGTACAAGTGCATATATGTACATGCATGTGTATACGTATGTATGTTTTTTTCATACATATTCGCCGTTTCCAGCGTTAGCGAGGTAGCATTAAGAACAGAGGATTGAGCCTTAGAGGAAAAATCCTCACTTGGCCCTCTTCTTAGTTCCTTCTTTTAGATGAGTGAAAACAGGAGGGGAGGATTTCCAGCCCCCCCCCGGTCCCTCCCCTTTTAGTCGCCTCTTACTGCACGCAGTGAATACATGGGAAGTATTCTTTCTTCCCTATCCCCTGGGATATGTATGTATATGTATATATGCATATATTGGTATGTATATGTATGTATTGTGCATATATCTGCATGTATGTATATATATGTGTGGATGCGTCTTACTTTGTCTGTTTCCTGGTGCTACTTCGCTGACGGGAAACAGTGATCAAGTATAATAAATAAATATGAATACCCTAGCCTGAGCCAGGCACCCATTTCATCGACCAACCCCTTGGGATGGTGACCAGTTGGGTTGACTGTGGACTGACTGCTGTAACCAGGATTCAAACCTATGCGCTATATCCTGGGCGGCCAGTGAATGTGTCATGGTCAGGAACGCTAATTATTACATCATGAGAGTCCATCACCACTATCATTTGCATCTGGGACTTTATACCTACTTGTAACTCTCTTCTTCACTTTGTCACCCCCACCCAGCCTTTCATGTAATTCATTGCACAAACTTCCTCTTGTGGATCGACATTTTCTACTTCAATTTGAAAGACCTTAGTTAGGTTCTTTTACCCTCTAATGCTCAGTCATTTGTTCTGGATGCTGATCCGCTCACGTGGGAAATAGCAAACAAATATGAAAGATATAATTCTTAATGGGTATAATACTGGATACTGTAGATATCATGATAAAAAATATGATTACAAGAATTACTGGAGGGTGGATTTGCACTCAAGTTATAATAAAAATTTGGCAACATTTCAGAATCAAGCAAAATGCAAAAAGTTTAAGACAGATGAGCCAACTGATAAAATTCCCATTCATTGTATGGTAATTAGCTGACTATGGAAGTGACAGAATTACTTAGACTCAAACCTCATCTAAAAACTTTACATGAAAGCAGTTCTTTAATTGATATAGTATTTAAAAAGCAAAGAAAATGAAAAGTTTTCTCTCGTATTTTACCGTGTAAGACAAGATATCAAGTGGGTAGGTTTGCATGAAAGTGTTGCTGATGTTTCTTTCATTTGACATACAGGTAGTTATGCTATGGAGCAGAAATGAGCAGGCATGGCTTACTGAGATTTGTATTCGAGAGTTAAAAGAATTAGGTATTAAAATATCTGGATTCTGGATGGTAATATCTCATGGCAAATATGACTGAGAATATCAAAGCCATTACACACATGAATATTTCTGATGTACAGAGATTTGTGGGAATTACCATATGCCAGAATGAAAAGTCTTTATGTGACCTTCAGTAATCAATAGTGTATATAAAGAAAAGTATCCTAAAAACTACTGTACAAGCCATTTCACATGCAAATGATTAGTAAAAGATGGCAAAAGGCCTTTATTAAACAATACTTGTATTTGTTTGTTGCTTTAGATATACTAGGATATTTGATACTTTATAACATAAATACAAAATGTTTGGTCATGAGCATTTAAAAGAAATGTTTTGATTTTATATCCCTGGGTATGGATAGAAAGAACACTGCCCACATATCTTCTGTGTCGTAGAGGGCAATTAAAAGGGGCTAGAGCAAGAAACCCAAAATTCTTCCCTCCTGTATTACATTCTGAATGTAAGAACTGAGGAAAAAACCAATTGAGGTTCTTTGCTCCTGTAAGGCTCAGTCATCTGTCCTAAATGGTATCTTGCTCATGAGGGAAATGACAAAAAAACATAAAAGAAAAAAATATAGTTTCATCAAGGGCATAGACATAGTTAGCTGGCCTATGGCATAGACATAGTTAGCTGGCCTATGTAACTGGTGTACAATAAAAGCAGGATACCATTTGATGACTCAAAATGCTTTAACTATGAATTGTTTACCTTGGAGCCATTGAAAGGAACAGTTAGTAAGTGGTTCACAACCTTCAAGGAATATTCTATTTCCTTTCAAAAGTTCAGGCATACAATCTCCAATTTTTCTTAGTTCCACACTACTTAATAACATTTGACCTTAGGTGAATGATTATGAAAATTTTCTTTAGCTTACACTTAAGGTGACATATTAATGACATTTATCTAAATCATTACTTATGATCGCTCTAAAATTTCTTACCACATCCTTACATGTGATGTTTTTTCTGTTTAATTAAGGCCATAAATCAGTAACAGTACCCTTATTCAGAATTAGAATTTGCATTTGTCCTCAGATGACTTCACTTTTATGTAAAAGAAATATAAAAAATACAAGGGCCTGAGACATTAAAAAGTCTTGAGAGATCTGAGGATGACATTTCAGATGTATGGTTAAGGATTTCACCATTGGGATGTCTGAAAACATATATAGTCCCCTCCTATCATGGATTAGGGTAAATAACTGAGTTTTCTTTGTTTGTTTTGTGGTACTTAAAACTGAGTAGAGCATCTCTTTTATATAATTAACTGTGTTGTAGCTTACCTAGTAAACCTCATTTTGTACTTGTATGCCATTTCCTACAAAGTGAGGAAGCACCAGGAACAGTTAAAGAAAGGTCTCATTTGCCCACACTTACTTTCTAGCTTCCATGTATAATGCACCAAAATCACAGTCCCCTATCAACAATCAAGCACCACAAACCTTTCCAAGATTTCCCCTGACCACTGTACAAGCCTTTGTTCAACCCAGAGACAGTATGTTACCCCCTGTATACCACATCACTCTATTTCACTCTATCCCATGCATGCCTCATATCCTCCTGCATGATTAGGCCCTGATCATGCAAAGAATCTTTGAATATGCATCCTTCCTCTTTGTCCTTACTCTTCCCCTTCCTATTTTTCCTTCACTTTTGACATATACCTGTATATCCTCTCTTCACTCACCCTCTGCATATGTCCAAACCATTTCAGCACACCCTATTTAGCACTCTTACTTGCACATCTGTCTCTCACCCTATCATTCCTTCACAATCAACCCTCCTCATAATGCATATTGTCCTCAAGCACCTAATTTCCAAAACATTCACCTTCTTCCATACTTTTCTATCATGGACTAAAGCCTCACATCCAAACAACACTATTGGAACTACTATACCCCTGAACACATCTATCCTTAACATCAGGGACACTGACTTCTTTTCACACACCCCTTAATGTGTCCAGGACCTTAGCTGCCCCCTCATAAACCCTGTGGCATACTTCAGCTCTCATGGTTCAATCCACCATTATGTCCACTCCCAGTATCTAAAACACCCCATTTTCTCAAGGTTCTCTCCATTCAAACTCATGCTCCAATCAACCTGTCTCTCTCCCCAGCTAAACTTAATTTTCTTACTTTCTAAACAATAACCTTAACATTTTCCTCATACACAAATAAGATATGGTAGCTCACTCTTGTACTTATCCCTTCCTTTTACCAACATTTCTGCCCAAAATGTATACAAATTTTTTGAGGTCAGTCACCATTTAAGGGTTAAATATCCACTGCCAAGGAAATTAGGCTGCAGTATCATCCTACAAACTTAAAGAATGTAGCATATAGTTTCACTCCCTACAGACAAACATAAGGCACATCCAAATGAAAAATCCATCAGCCAATAAAGTATTAAAACATTCAAAGTATTCCAAAGGAACTTGATAACCAGAAACTCAAACAAATCACGCAACTCATGACAACACGGTTTTAGGGGAAAAAGGCTATGTATTTCACAACTACCCAAACACAAACAAACACCTTCGTGACATGATGTGCTCACACTTTATAACAGCTTTGAGATTTTCAAGTCACAGTAAGCAAAATCCATAAATTGGAGAACTGATAATGGAAAATGGACTTCCTAATGAATATATTTCCCTATATTTTGGTAAATCACATGAAATTCAGTAAAAATCCTGTCTCATGTAATTAACTGTAACTGTACTCTTTCTCATTTTCACAGCAAACAGATGCAGATTATACCAATATAACTTTCACTCACATAAAGCAACAAGACATACCTGCCATATGCAGATCGTACTAAAATCCATAAGAATATTTCGCTCATAAAAAAGCACTTGACAAAAGTAGCAACTGTATAAAGTCTTCTACGAGGCCAGTGATAATATAATGAAAAAGAAACAATTCAACTCTCTGAGTACTAGAAAAATAAATCAAAACCATAGCAAAATACAGGTCTTAGCAAAACTTACTACAGTAAAAACAACTGAGTAATATAGATGTCCTGTGAACTTGGCATGAAAAAAAGTGAATTTACTGTTTTTGAAATAAGAGGCTGGATTTTGCAAGACTGCAAACAGAGGAAAGTAAAAGCAATGGTGACTTTTTTCAGCAAAGCACTTGCATTCTCCAGACAAGAATAATGTTATATACTATTACTGCCTCTTTAGGCAAGCATATTACCATGTTAGAAAATATGCATAAGGTATTTACATCTTGTTAACTCTTGTTATTCTAATGAGAAATTCATCTTATATACATAATTGGATAAAAAGCCTTCTTGTAAGTCAAAATGCATCTTTCATATACTGGCAAAAAAAAAAATAGTTTCAAATTTTGTAACCTATTCAAATAATACAAATGTTAAATGGTATTCATCTAATAAAGCAAATTCTCCAAATCTAAAGGGGTAATGGTATCACAAGGTAGGAATCCAATAAAAAGAAAGCAGTTAGTTAAACAGCCATCCCTAATCTTACTTCCATAATTCCATCATCATCTTTTTGCTGCTTCAGCAATTCCTCTTCTGTATTCTCAAAAGGTGAATACAGCAAGACTCAAGAAATATGATAGAATAACTCCAATGACAATATGGCAATCAAAAATATAATTTACCTTCTTCTGTAGGTCTGTATCCTGATGTTTTATGTGGAAAACCATTATGGATACCAGCATTGAAAGTGAGACCTTCCGGATACTCCATAACAGCTGGTTCTCAATGGACTGTAAGAAAGAAATTACTATAAATAGTCTAGTCATACTTCCAACATATGTAATATTTTGGAATCATTTTCAAAGAATATCTAAACCAAATTTTGTCATGTTAAATATGTACTAAATTTTGCTACACTGTGTTGTAACCAAATCTTCAGCCAATCATAATTGGCTATCATTCCCAGAACAAGCCAAAAATATATTGATCCACAATTACAGTAAAGATATTCAATTCAAAGACTTTAAATGCATTTGTTCCCTGTCTTCTATACAGTATAAGCTTCACATCTATTTACAAAAGTACCATATTCAATAAAACTACTTCAGGTTTGCTAAGTTCACTGTGTTGTCTAAGTATTAACCTTTTTTACCATTCTTGCATTAATTTTAGAGGTTCTTCTATCTTCACAGCTTGGTCTGGGTCCATGCTGCACTAATGATCCTCACTATCTGCTTCTCACTTTAAAACTCCTTACTTTACATGGTAACTTTCCATTTACTTCACATGTCTGTAGCAACTGCTATAATACATTACTGACAACACTATCAAGTGTTTTCTCCAGATTCATAAATGCCTCAGACGAATCCCTCTTTCTCCAAGTATTTCTTTAAAGGCATTCTGCAAAGCAAACACCTAGTACACACCCTCAACCTCTTGTGAAACCATACTGCTCAATCTCATCAGCTGCTCTGTACACAACACCAGCTACTCAATCACTACTCTCCCATACATCTTTTTTTGTATGCATCAGATTCAATCATATAACATATTAACTTCACAAAAAATATTCTTACTGTACTTACTCAAAATTCTTCCTTATCTTGGCTTCTTAAAAAGTGAAATGCAGACTGAGGTAAAGTTTTGCAGTTACAGAAAGTGTGGTGCTGGTTAGACGCTTGTTGGATGTCAATATAAAGGCAGATAAAGGGCAAAACCACAGAAATAAAAAGGAAAACTCATGCCCCATTTCGACAGAAAGCTTAAATATGTTGGCCCTTTGATTTTGGATTTGTCAAATTATGGATGTTCAGATATCTTTTACTTGTATACTGAGAAGCATATCTAATAAGAAAAAGATGAAATTCCAGCATGGTATATGAATATGGAAAGAATTACAAAAAAGTGTACATGTGAGTAATGGGACTAGAAACAGACACTAATACAGCCAAAGATTATAATATACAAACACAGAGTTAAGTATTTAATGTGAGAAAGTAGTGCTACATGAGGAGGTACTCAGAGAAGGTTCTATAGGAAAAGCACTGAAGTGCAACAGGAAGGGGCATATATGATACAGGAAAACAAATGGTTATCTTACATAGAATTTACATTAATGTAAATTTAACATAAGAATCAGTAGTAAAAATGGCAACAAACCTGGACCACATGGGCATTACTATCTACCCCTATTTTCATTAAACTTCTCAGTGCTGCTAACAATGATGTGGGACTACTGCGTATGGTTCCCGTTTCTATTAAGTCTATCAATCTGAAAAGAAAAATCCATTCTAAAACAAAAAAGTATCAGACTGGATAATAAGATTCTATATTCAGCAAGTGTTTCTTTACTTTTCTGTTCATAGTGTCATGTGCAACTGCTGCACTATGAACAACCTGCTCTGAAGTGAAATGCATTTTGCCATTCTGAGGTGAAGTGATGTAGCATTAAGTCCAATATACATGAAAACATACATTTCTGTCCAATAAATTGTAACCTCTTTCGAGCAAGTCTGTTGCTGCATGTAAGTTACTTAAACTTTCCATTCACTGCAGACAAGATGGTCACAGCCATTCATAATAAAAGAAAGACTAGAAGCTCTTGACACATTAGTGTCAGTAATTACAAGCGAGAAATAACTGAAACAAATCCCATATTTATTCTGAACAACATTTTCAGGATCTGTGGGACCTGGTTTTGGATGGGAGGCTCTAATTTTGATGCACAGCACATGACAGATATAAAACAGATGTGAGCGAATGAGGCCATTTCTTCATCTGTTCTTGATGCTACCTCACTAAAAAAAAAAAAGAAAAAAAAAAAAAAAAAAAATCCTTTAATTGTTTTCTGTATCATCAACAACATAAATGCAGTTGCAACATTCTCCCTCAAAAATGTCAAAGACAGATACATTATCGCATGTGGGAGGTGGGGCACACAAGGCAGCCACATTATAAGAAAGAAGTGATAACCGAGATATCATCTACAAACTCAAAACTAGAGCAAATGAATGAATGTCACATACACCATCAAAGCATGGATTACATGCTAATCTATCACTTTAAAGTTTTTTCATACATCTTGATAGATTTTCTGGACCATACTCACCATATAAGGATTAAGTTTACATTAATAACTGTGAACGCACTGAAAAGATATCTAACAAAAAACTTACAAGTGTCCATAAAAAAGCTGTAAAGATTATTCAATGTAATACTTGGAGATATAAGAAACATACACAGAACGACAGACACATTAAAAGACTGGCAACTGTGTGATGTGCATGGCAGTAGAGAGAAATATCTTTATCATTCAAGAGGCATCTGGTGAGTGCTATGTGCTGGGCATATAACTGTATAAAACATTGCTGCATACTGAATCTACTTATTCTTCTAGCATTAACTACACCATTGTGTGGCTAAATGAAGGCATCTTAGTTGAGTAGATTAGTAGCTGTTTAGCTCTCAGAGGCTGATTGTTGAAAAGGCAACCACTCTGCCCAATAGTACTGGATTAACTCATCTTTGTTCATCATCAAGAACAGAGGATAATCCCTTAACCTCCTCTATGGAAATGCTCTCATGGGTATACAAAAGTTGTTTAGTCTTCTAACAACCTAATTAGTACCGAGATAATATAAATTAAATCACATATTAATTGTACTACAGATAATCATCCACTTAACTAGGAAATCTAACAATCAAACTTACTTTTCAAATTCAGCTTCATTTTCCACATCCTTTTTAAAATCTATTCTTTTACTGGAAACCCACTCAGAGAGTGTATGAAGACCCTGTCAAGAAAAATTTCATCAAAATAATGTCGCACAGTGCATTCTTATAATCATTTTATCAACATCCCAGCTTGAGGTTTGGCAACATAATATATAATGTCCCAGTAAGATAATTTGAATGCTTAAAGTAATCATTCTACTGACTGATCTGTTTATCTCTCTACACATTCATGAAATCATCTAATCATGAATTTGTCAATCAATCTACAATTAAGTCAATGTATTCTTCATTTATGTCAAGGCTAAACAAACAGGTGTATAATCCTTCAGTACATTTTTTTGCAATTCCACCAACTCTAACGCTAATTATGATGTCTACTGAAGAGTGAACAAAATGATTTTCAATTAACCATTAATCTGCAAAAATGAGAAACTGCATTTTGGACAGATATATAGATAAAGAAGGAAATAAGGTAATAATGGAAATAACAAACATAATTACATGCTAAACAGTACAGGAATAACTCTACCTCCCATGTCTTTCCCAATACCTATGATCTGGCACATTTCAAAAGACAGGTCATTCACTTTCTCAAAAATTTGTAAATACTCTCCCTTCTTTTCTTTTTCCATTTCTTAATTCTCTCTATATTTCAATTAGGGCCCAGTCTTGATGTGGACATTTGTCAGTGACTGGAGCCTTCAACATAAAAAAATGTAATATATAAATCAATTATAACTGATCAGCTTATTTCACTTACTTCATTTACAAAGGACTCACTTCAGTTTCTAAAATTTCAACTCTTTCACATATAAATGCCAACAAAGGTTAAAATTCCCTATGGAATGCATATGTAGGTAAAACAGTGGCCACTTTTAAGTCTACAATATAAAAAGAAGGTAAAGTACCTTACATAAAGTCCAATCACTTTTGGTTTACGACCAGTGTACAAACCAAGTACCTACTGATGCTAACTTAAATCCAGGGGAACACATCTATCAATATAAGGTACTGAAATAAACTTTGTAAGCTCAATAATTCACACAATGACCCAAATCTCAGAAAATATAACACTGCTTGGAGGGAGATAAAAAACTGATTAAGCAAGACTTACTGCAAGAGATAGCTCTAGAGATTCTAAAAGATTTATATAGCCTATCCCAGGCTAACTTCCAAACTTGACCCCCTTGCCCTACATCACAATGTTGGTTCACTTTACCACTTCTATAGGCATTAGTTTGGTTTTTGTTTCCAAGAGCTGGCTGCTTGTGTGCCCAAACCACTAGGTAGACCACACAATACTCGGGAAGCTGCTGCGTCACGTGATTATTGTATGGCAAGCAGCAACTGAATGGTGGGCTGTTTTGATATCTGCTTCTTTCCCCATGTGTGGAAGCTTTGGAACTCTCTACATTCTCATATCTTTCCTAATAGCTATGACCTGGCATATTTAAAAAGACAGGTTTTTCACTTCCTCCAAAATTCAAAAATGCAACTAATTTCAAATTTCCTGTTCAGTGGTCTAGAAACAAACTCTTTAATGGATACTGGAAATGAAGGAAGTTGAATGGGAAGGGAGAATCAAAACATGAATGAGAAGGAGAACCATAACAGAGTTATTTCATAAACATAAACTAAAGTGTCATTCTCAAAAAAAATTCTCAGATAAAATGCATCAGAATATACCTGGAATGCACTGCTGAGAGATTTTCCATTCGTAGCTGCTTGTAAAAGGACCAGCAAATCCTTTGCTTCATCAACAGATCTGACAGCAACAGCAATGTCCTGATTTTCTGAAGGACTCCAGCTGCTGGTGGTTGTAGCAGTGGTGGCAACTAACTGATGTGAGGCTTCAACCTGAAAGTGCATTTCACTTGTAAGTTTACATATTCCTTATTCGATCACACATTATGCATCATACCACTGACAACAAGGAAGAAAATGTACATTCTTCCCCAAAACTATGGTGTTTTGTTTTTCTTTTCAGTCACTTAAAGAATTACATCTACTCTAGGTATCATTCTGCCTCACCTTATTACTATATCCTTTATCTCTAACCCTCTTCCATACATTCTCATCTACAGTCTATGCCTTGTATCCATATATAACCACTGGGATTACTACACCTTCAAACATGCCCATCTTTGCCCTCCCAGATGGTTGTGACCTCTCTTTCCACACACTATTCAATGCTCCCATAACCTTTGCACCTTCACCCACTCTATGACTCACCTCAGCTTCCGTGGTTCCATTTACTACCAAGTCCGCTTCCAAGTACCTTAAACACTTCACTTCTCCCAGGTTTTCTCTATTTATACTCCATCTTAACAATCCTGTCTCTTCCCACTGTTAAACCTATCAGCCTTGCTTTTATTCACATTTATCCTAAATTTTTTTTTTTTCACTCATTTTACCAAATTCAGACACCAACTTCTGCATATCACTCAAGTCTACAAACAGTGCTATGCCATGAGCAAACAACAGGTGACTAACCTTAATTAATAGTGCTTTCCCATGATTACAGAAATGTACAACTCATCTGAAAGCATTCATCCAAACATCTACTAAAAAGAGCCTGGGTGTTGGTTGGAGGGCAGAACTGCCATACAAACATACTGTGTTTTTCATTATTAAGTGAGTTTTCCTTTTCTCTTCCAATACACACATACAACACCATTCATCACTGTTTGTTATCACCCTGCAAAACTGTGTGGCTATCTATTCTGGGTGAACATTTATCATATTATGGCTTATGGTAGCTATGTGCGATGCTTACAATAAAGAACATTATGTGATCATAATTCACTACTGTATGGCCATAAACAGTAGAATGTCAAAAGGCTAACATTCACCATAAATATTTCTACAAAACATCTCAAAAGACTTCTAAAACACAATTAACATCAGCTAAATGACACAGGAAAATGAAGTTCTGGTCCAATTCTTGTTAATCATTATCACATCATACAATGACAGGCAATGACATTTCCCATCAAGTGAAATCATGAGGAATTTTCTCATAATGAGAGGGATTAAGTTCCAAATCACTGAAGGATAGTTTGCAGCTGTTACTAGACCACAGTGAAAAACCCAACCAATATGACAACAACTCACCAATGAAACACTTTGTAAATGGGACTGAGAAGCCCTCTGAACTCTGGATCTGGCTCCTCTCAAGCATACTGCCACCACTCCACAACCCACTTTCAGCATACTGGAGCTTTGTCACATATACAATCACAGCATTTCTGAAAATAATAAAGAATATCAATCGAGCAGAAACGCTTTCACGGCATCTGAAACCTAAGGTACAATTATATGATTAATCATTTCAATAATGCTGAAACATATGAGTGCTCTTAGGCAACTTTAAGTACATTCCTGGACTATGTAAAAATCTGACTGTGCATTGGAATATCTTGACTGTACCTATATTTAACACCATATAATTTTTTTCTCACGTTCAATATTTAACACCATATATTTTTTTTCTCACGTTCAATGAAAACTATGAATAATGTTTGAATTCATTTTCATGTTTCAGGATCAGCTGATGGCCTTCAACTTGAACTGTGGGTCATCCCATAGTTCTAGGAATTTAGGTGGTGCTAAAATTTATATCACAGCATCAACTAAGTAAATATTCTTCCCCATTGCCAATAAAGTATAACGTATTGAAACCAGAGTCTGCCATCTACAGCGAAGCCCTACACACATCACTGTGGTTTATTGTGAGAGTTTCACTTGCCCTGTTTAAGTCCAGTGACAGCATCTTGTCCACATAGATCTAATTTGCTCTATCCAATGCCTGTCTGAGAGTTCAGGCCTCTCTCTAGGCTTCCTTCAAAAGTGATAATGCTGGTAAGGAAGGATTTCCAGCTTTCACAATTCTGTCTTGTCTCAGTTATTTTTCAAGATTTGTCAGAGATACCTCAATAGTACTCTTTCTTCCCTAACACTAGAAATATACAATCTAATTATGCAATCTACATGATAGAGGAGAAGTCCTTAGAAAACTTTAATAAGAAACACCCAGCATTACCTCACTAATGCAGGAAATGGTGATCAAGTATGAAAAACATTAAGAATGTACCTCACCTTCACAAAAATTTGACTTTAACACTGGATCTTCCACTACTGTAGACAAAACACCCTACGCAACTCAAAGATCAACTTGCCCTAAGCAAAAGGATCATTCAATAAAAGTGTCTATCAAAAGCTAAAGACCCCTTTAAAAAATCTAAACTACGAGAGATTCTTTAAGAGAGCCAAAGAAGGGACCAACTTCTTTACAACATGAGCTCTAGCAGACAGACCTGCTTATGAAGGAGTACTAACTTCATTGTCCAATACGAATGTTTCTAACTGATAAAGACTTAAATAGCCTGGCCTGGTTTAAGATATAAACATTCTCCAGTGAAATTTCCAAGACTAATGAAATCTTTGCATGCTGTAACAGCACAAAAAGGATGTTACAAAGCAGAAATTTTTCAAGGACTGTTTTAAATCACAATGTTTAGGATTAGGAAAATGTAAGTAAATAAATCTTATAGGGTAAATAAATCTTGGGGGTAAAAAACGAGGAGATGAGAGAAGCTATGGAGAGACTGAATGAACACAAAATGAGGCTGGAGTATCAGAAACAAAGAGAGAGGAAATATTAATGGCAAAGAGTGGAGATAGGAAAGGGGATGATATGGAGGGTATGCAATACTTAAGTAGATTACAAAGAAAGCAGCAGAGACACCATATATGAAGTCTATGCAGAAGAATTTGCCAGGGTTTACTTCCAAGTAAGCAAAAAGATGAAACATGTGGAGTGTAATAAAACTGAGTAAATGGAAGATATGGAAAGCAAAGAAAAAAGCAAATTAAGACTTTGGAAGAGATGAGTGAAAGTCTGTAATGAAAGATACATTGTACACGAAGAATGTACAAAACGAAAGATGGGGAAAGATTTAGTAAAAAAAGGCAAGCAAGAGATGCAGAGAAAGGCCTTTGGACTAAATCAATAAAAGAAGTATATCAAAGAGCTGAAAGCATCAAAGGATGGGAATGAGGCAGTGATGCATGGTGATCGATAAATGGAGAGGGAAACTTCAATGAAGGATATTTCATCCGAGGATAAGATAAAAGGCAGCTATACACAGGTGAAAAATGGGAAAAGCCTCTGGAGTAAATGGATTAACACCAAAAATGTTGAACGGCAGAGGCGTGGTACTGTAACACTGGAATCAAGCGTATGTTAATGGGAGAGTGGGAGAAATGGGATCTGACTGACTGGACAAGAGCAGTGACAGTGCCTTAGGTTCTACAAGGTAAAGGATGGTTGGTACGAGAGTAAAGGTTTCAAAGGAATCAGCATAAGGAGCATACCAGAAAGGGGGAAAAAACTTGACGATCGGAGTGTTCATATGCAAGACTGTTAAATATAACTTTACGAGAAGCTCAAAAAGAATATCATAATAGACAATGGTGTAACAGAAAGAGCAAAAAAAAAAAAAAAAAAGGCTACCTGTGTGGGAGGATGTCCCGGGTAAAAATGTGACACAGCTCAGTGTTGGCTCACTGCACAATCAACACTAGCCTTTCCGATAACCAATTAGTAATTCCCCTGACAAAGGATGCCTTCACAATCTACTATGTGCCACTATCTATTACAGCTGTTAAATGAAAGATTATCTAAATTATTCTCCCCAAATGATATGCATTCCTTCCAAATCCAGCAGTTGTGTGTGTGGTGCCCCTAACATGGCACTCTACCATTTCTGAAAGTGTTTCACCGTCATCTTAACCCCCCACATTTTCTTCATAGTCCTTCCGTCCGTGGTGTCCTTAAATAACATACTTATCCATCGTAACCCAAAGAACCTCACTGGTATAAAAGTATAGCTCAGCTACCCAATACTACCTAACAGTTTGAAATACTAACTTCAGCAAACCTACTGACAATGTGGAGTTAAAACAGAGCTTTGCCACCTTAATATCAATGATGCTTTAAATTTCATAAAATATATTGAAGAGTATGTTAGGCCTACCATGACCTGTTTTTTACCTAGCTCAGCAATGGCTAAAAAGTACCCTCAGATAATGCATTCAACACACATCCCTCTATGTCTTACCATTTGGTAGGATTCCTATTCAAGGATACGGCCAACTCTTTCCTTATAATGTCAATAACACATATGTTTTGCATTACCTAACTATCGCAGACGACACCGCACGGTTACATATCACCTAAAGAGACGCCGTTCGGGAAGGTAATACTGCAATGATACCCTTTACAATATTGTACTTTTAGATAAAATATATCCATATTTTTATAATAATTTGTAAAGTATAGCATAAAAACTACCTTTAATAATAGTATAATTTAATTCATAACTTTTTAAGGTATCATATCGACAGTATTATAGTGTTATTGATAAAATTTAGAATTCTTTTATTCTAAAAGCACTTTCAGCATGTTCGTGCAGTTAAGCAATAAACGGCTGTTTCTGTAAACAAAAACATACTATAACCCATGAAGGTCATATAGCGTATTTGAAATGGCCATAACCAAGTTAGTAAAAGTCTTGTAAACCTATCAACTACGTCAGGCGTTAGATGAAAGAAATCAGTCGCTTAAACGTTACAGATGACGTTATAGATATAAAGGACAGTGATTTACTGTAGAGGCACTGGTTACATAAAAAGATTTTCATGCCTATGTACACTTAAATTCGAGATACAAATGTGTAAATGAATGTTAACTACATGAATAACCACATTTTTTTCCTGTCAAACTTACTTATGCTACATATTAAGGTCTAAAGCTCACATGATACTCCAATATTCTGTTGAGTACCACATTATGTTGTACATATCTAGTAACAGTCGCAGCGTTTTTGTATTTTACATGATTCATTTCCTTTTTTAAAATGCGAGTAAGGTTTATCTCGGTTGCAGAAATCACTATAATCTGTTCTGTGAAGAATAAAAGCCTCAGTTTGCGAAATCTTCATTCTTCATGATCAGATATACATGTTCTCTCTTAATATACAATTTCTTTTAAGAATTTTCCTGCTTTTACACCAAAAAATTATGAAAAATGAATGCGTGTCCACCTAGTGATTGGAAATGTTCACTAAATGTATTAAATATGGTGCAGAACAGGTTTACGAACGAACTTACTCGCTGGGGAGGGGTTGCTTATCTCGTCTATAACGGAATTTTTGTGTTGCTCGAGAGTGGCTTTTCTATTTTTTGCATAGAAGATGTGCATTACCTGAGCTTTTTCTCCTAGTATACTTGTACAACCTTGTTAAATATTTGTTTTTTTGGAAGTTAACTGGTTGATGTTGGTAGGCCTCCGGCCGTGATGGCGGGGAATCTGTCTGGTGGGTTGGTACCCTTGGGCGCGCACATGGCGATTGCAACGGAATTGTTTATCTTAACATGTGGTTGAAATTTTGCCGTTTAATAAGCAGGTACGAGGCTGAGTTGTGGAACAAGTTTGTAGTCGGTGCACAGAGAGTCGTAGATTATTGTGATGATATAGAGAATTCCTGGCAAAGTGGATATTGTGGATATTTTTGACAGAAATAAAGTGTCGACTCGGCTTCGTCTGAGAGACGCTGGCCGGGAGGGAAAACAACACTGAGAATTGTACAGCAGATTCTGGCCAGCTGCATTGTGTCACGGACGGCCACATTGAGACCAAGGAATCCCTTAGGGACAAGGAAATGTGCGAGGTGAGATCTACCCGGTTCTGTGAAGTGGCATAGAAAATTCCAAGCTGTAGCGAGACTGCAAGGATTTTCGCGCCAAGCGGGAGGACCACACGTTTCCTAAGAAGGGTCGGTTTGCATGAGTACTCAGGCTGGGTTCTAGAAGTGAATTGCATTATGGTTGTGAGACAGATTAGTTAAGTTATGGATTTAGTGTTGGAGGAGGACTTGGAGTGTGACATAGTGATGCAGCTGGTGTTAAAGGTTTAATGTGTAGATAATACTGTGGACAGGTAGTTTTGGGTAAAAGTGTGTGACCTGTTAAACTGGGGTCGCAAGGTTTGGCCACATTGTGTTGAGGTTTTAAAATTATATATTCTTTTTTTTCGTTGTAGGCTCCCTCCAGTCACAGACAAAAGTCTACATAAAGGCCGGGCCTTAATTGCAATATCGAGGTTATGAAAGTTACCAGGTGTTGTGTTGAAAGAGAATACCCTGGATATGAACTTTTGGAAATATTGTATTTATTGTAAATTAGGTTTGATTTAGTTTTGAGAGGAAACAGACCCGTGTGTTTATTGTTTTGTATTTAGCAGAGATTATTCTTGTTTCATTTCATTTGTATATAAGTACGTAGATTTTTGTTGTTTCAATGACGTATGCAGGAATACATAGGTACTTTAGATTTTCTGTTAGGTGAGGCGAGCCCTGTGTACCCAGCTACTGGCGTTATTGTTGTGTGAGGTCAGTTTTGCCTCATTACATATTCAGTTTATGTATTACAAAGATCCTGGCGTAACATATGACAACTTCTGAAGACTCACGAAATGTCTTGCAAGGAAGGCAGTCATCATTGGCATGAACGATCTGGTTTAGAAATTTATTCAATGCATGAATAAATCTATACGTAAAAACATACAGGTGAACATTGACACACACACACACACACACACACACACACACACACCTGCAACTGAACACGCGAACGTGTCTCTATATGGTTCATGTATGAGCAGTTTCGTTTTTTGATTTAGTGAATTTAGTTTCGGGTTATTTACCGTAATGCATCAAACGACAATATCCAAAGAATTTAGCGGTACGAGGGACAAGAGATTTGATGCTGGTCAGTCTCCTTTAGCTGCTGTTCTCCACCTCCGATTGGAAGCATATTTAATCGAAGCGTCATATTCTCTCTCTCTCTCTCTCTCTCTCTCTCTCTCTCTCTCTCTCTCTCTCTCTCTCTCTCTCTCTCTCCAAATAAAGACAAAAGTTACCTCCGAATCTGGCTAGTGATCGCCTTTTTATGATGACTTCATGATTTATCAAACGTTTTTAACAGCTAATGGGACCTCCCAACCTATCTTTTTACTGACCCATTTCGTTCTCGACACTTGTTACTTCTTGTGTTGGTGCTGTTGCTTTATGCAAAAAAAAAGAAAGTTACTTCATTTCATATATTTGTGACCATATGATAGCAGTAAATGTAAATTGTACTTATCAGATGTTATATGATAACAGCAAATGTTAATTGCACTTATTAGATGTTGCTGCTATCAATATCTTATGAAAACATTCGTTATCCCCACCCTAAGCAATAAAGTAACTTCGTTTTAGCTTAAAATATATCAGAATTTCGTGTATGGTATTTGTATTGACAATTTTCGTTACTTTACGAGGGTTTGTATTATTTTATCAAAATATTTTTTTCTAATTTTTTTGTTTTGATTTAAATGTTTTATGATTTGTTTGCTGTAACGGTGAAAATTGCCCAATTGCTTTATCTCGTTCAATCCATCACTGAATTGTGAAGGAACAGGTAAAGCGTATCGATTATGTCACTTCTTAACTGATCGAAGTTTTAGGAAATGTATCTTAATAATATTCGAAGGGACTTCATAAGATTTCTCAATTTACCAGTCTGATCCTCGAAGCAGATAAAGGCTTTAGATATTTTCATGTGTTTCAAGGTGTGGGTGATTCGAGACTTCCCGCTTGAACTTGTAACAGAGGTGAAGTTAAAACCAACATAGTATTATGTGACAATTTGCAATGGGATCTTGCTGGAGTAAGTTGGCTTGGTTCTCTTGAGTTCTTTTTATTTAATCGAGGATCATAGGATTTACTCTTTGAACTGACTGTACACAGTACATGACTAGATGATGAACCTGTATTAAAAGCTTTGTCAGGCTTTCAACTATCGGGCTTAGAAAAACTCTCCTTTCTCTGGCTCCCATTCAACTTTTATTACCAGCTGTAATCGCTGCAAGCACGTTATCCGTGAGGCGAAGCGTTCCTTTATACAATGGAAGTGCGATAACCTCTCCTCGTCATCCACTGATAGGTCTTTCTGGTCTTTAGCTAAGGGCATCTCTAACAACTTGTCCCTCTACCTTCCCTTCACTTTCCCGTTGAAGAGAGACTTTGGTTCCAATTTTTCCTCGAACTTTGGTTCCCATTTTTCCTCGAACTCAACCTTGGATGACTCTAACATTCCTTAACCCCCTGATGCTCCTGTCACTGATCCTATGGCTCTTCCCGTTATCTCCTTTCGGACTTTCCAAAAAGCACTTCTTTCTCTGGACACAAGCAAAGCTTGTGGTCCTGATGGCGTCCATCCCCGTGTACTGAAAGTGTGCCTCTGAACTTGCACCTGTGCTTGCTCGTCTCTTCCGTTTCCGTTTAAAAAAACAAAACTTCTCTTGGAAACATGCTTTGATACATCCCATCCCTAAGAAGAGTGACCCCTCTAACTGTCGTCCTGTTGCTTTGATATCTACCATTTCCAAAGTCTTTGAATTCCTCCTCAACTCCCATATCCTTAAACACCTCGAAAATTACAGTCTTATCTCTGATCACCAATATGGTTTCCGTAAGGCGAGATCCACTGGTGATATTCTTTCGTATCTTACTAATGTCTAGTCAACATCTCTGAAAGATTTTGGAGAGTCATGTGTAATTGCCCTTGACATATCTAAGGCTTTTAACGGTGTGGCATCGGGGTCTTATCTCCAAGCTCCCCTGTCTCCCATACCTGTCCCTTAATTCCTCGGTCCCCTGACCAGCCCCCAACAACCGATACTTCCCAGTC
>JAYMFT010399658.1:0-19020 GCA_038088735.1 Panulirus argus | reverse complement strand
AGAGAGAGAGAGAGAGAGAGAGAGAGAGAGAGAGAGAGAGAGAGAGAGAGAGAGAGAGTCGGACCATCACAGCCAACACGTCCACCTTGCGGGACCCCACCACACGCACACCCACACGTTCGCCGTACTCAGGCATCGCAAATGATGACCTCCCCGTGGGCTGAGGTCACAGGAGGGTAGGGCAGGGCAGGGTCTCAATACTGTGGCAGGTCACCAGAGCTTCCCTGACTTCACGTTTGATATATACACACGAGCTTGTCTACCTTCTTCTTACTTATATAGGAGAGTTCCTTGAGATCCTCTGGGAACTTTATCATCGCTATGGACGAATTTCGAAACTTTACTATTTATTCATTTTATCACAATACCATCCTTTTCAACATGTTCTTTATATGTGTTTAAGAGACGAATTTGATATCAATTTTACATTCAACTTCTCCATTATCATGGTGCTATCTGCTCGACAAGAGAGTGCAAAAAAATTGTAATATTCCAAATGAAATTTTATAAGTATGCAAGTATTACAAAATTCCGTTTCGAAAGTCACGCTGGCTTCACGGACAACCGAAAGATTTTTAAGATTTATTTTTTGTTATAGTATTAAACTCACATCGTGAGTTGATTTGTTTCAGTACACAGTATGTCACGAAGCTCATGCAATCGTCACGTTTATGCTCGTTTTGTGTGTTTTTGGATCATAGTTAGTTCATAGTGAACCTTAAAGACGAGAATTCTCTGTCACAGTATCACATCTCTTGCTCCAGATCTACAGCTATCTCAAGGTGATGTAATTTTGACTCATTTTCTCCCGAAATTGAAAAACTGCACGTGTGCAGTACAGATACTATATGTTTTTAAGACCAGTTATTTAATTTTTCAGTGACTGAGCAAGCAATGATTTTTTGGGAAAGGAGATTGGTCAAGAATCTGTACTACGAACCTCCAGTATCACGATAATCATACACAAAATAAGAAACATTTACAATGAGACAAATACTTCGAAACATTGTTAAAATCTTACTTGATGAAATACACAAAACAAAAGAAAAGATACTTACCAAAACTCTGTCTATAAGTTAAGCTTTCCATGTGTTGAATTCTAAACACACTTTTTTGAGTAACAACGGAAATATTAAGAGCTGATAATATATACCAAGTAGAAATAATATCCTAATTGATAGAATTTGTTTGATATCTAATGATATGTAATCAAGGGATCATGTCATCAACAACAGGCTGGGATTGGTGACATAAATAGATGTCATCAACAAACAAGTTGAAATTGGAGACGTTGATGGCTGTCTCATCAACAGACAGAGTAGATTAGACGAGCTGCGCAAGAGTTGATAGTGTCACAAAGAGAGTGGGTCATATGTAAGCCTTGCGGAACCCCAAAAGGAAAATTGCGTTAGGCGATGGAACTTAATCGGAAAAGATAAGAACTTTTATATACTAGTAGGAGAGATATTAGAACATTTTAGCTGTCTAAAGCTTCTAACAAAATATTAAAGAATTAGTTGAAGGAACTTAGGGGGGTTCCATGAATATCTTCGAACTCAGAATATCTCGAACAAAGAATATCTTCGAGCATGAACGACTTCAGATGACGTCAAATATTTCATAGCCGAACAAGTGAGACCGAAAGGAACGATTATGTAACACTTGACGTTTCTCATTTTTCCTCGTGGATTCATTCAAGAGAACTGATGAAATTATTGACTTTGAATACGCGAAAACTTAGTGGGTAGATTGAAATGTGTTTTCCATTCATCTTCTTGCTATATAATATCTATACCAATATTTTCTTTCGATATTACAAAATGTTACTTTATAGCTATTTTCCTACCGGCTGATCTGCAGTAGGGAGTGTTGGGTGGGAAGGAGCTTTCTGCTTTACTGTCCTGTCTCCATCAATAGTTGTGGGTGGGGAGGAGTCTTCTGCTTTACTATCCTTCTCCATCTACAGTGGTGGATGGGGAGGAGCCCTATGCTTTACTGTCATGCCTCCATTTACACATACTAGACAATTAGAACACTATATCTCTCTACCTGTATCTAGATGTAATCGATTCAGACCATCGCGTCTTAAGTTATCTGACTTGCACAGAGTTGTGTGTTCTTCACAATGGGGAGGGGTGGTGTCTTCGGGGGATCGGTTCCCACAGGAGAACATATGGCAGCATAAGTGAAAGCATCATCTCTTCCCGGGAACCAGTTGAAAGATAGAAATGAGTGAGTGTGCTTTCAGTGTGGGTGTCTTGATCAATTACTCTCAATCGAGGCGGTATTGCCCGGAGAACGATAGAGGCGCCAGCACCTTATTGAAGATCTTTGTCTTGTTATTACTCGAAATCGTGGAGGTATGCAGAGTGAAGGTGCCCCTTAATCTATACAACATTCACTCGACAGTATGTGGTGCAGCAAGAGCAGGTCCGATGCACTGAATGTGTTGTAAATATGGAATGATGTACTTCATCGGATGTTGTATGTTGAGAGTCGCCTACGGACCAGTCAACACGAGGATCTAATCGCTACACTTTTAAGGGATTTTTTTTTTTTCGTCTTCTTGAGTTGCCGTGGCCTCCTGAGGGCGAGTTGAGAGTCGCAGGAATAAAGATCCTCCAAAGTCTTCTTTACCTCTCTTTACATTATTGGCTTTAAAGTGACTATGTACAAAACCTCTGGTGTGAGAGTGTTATATACCTCGTTTCTCTGTAGATGAGGAAATGAGAAAACGCTGATCTGTTCTCTTGTTCCTATGGTTATAATTTTCTAGGTCATTTTCCACACGTTATCTGGGGGTGTCACAGCACCCCTTGCTCCATCCGTACTTCCAAGGAAATCCAGACCTCTTCTGCACAGCTCTCACAACGCTAACCGTGTGTACTTATTCACACGAAGGACTTAACGTATACCCGTTTGTCTCCCAATGACTAACTCAGCTCACGCCACCTTCCTCCGAGTAGCAGTGGTCACACACACACACACACACAGTTTTTTGTCTCCCTCCCTCCCTGTGCGTGGGGAGAGAGAGACAGAGAGAGAGAGAAAGAGAGAGAGGTCATGTCAGGTCACCAGAGCAAGTGACGGCGCAGCGTGAGATTTTTGACTCCTTCCCTCCTCCCCCCAACTCCGCCTCCGCCCCTTCTTCAAAACCAGTTCTTGGCAATCTTCATCACGATGGAGCCTGTCTCCCACTTCACCCACCTGACTGTGTGTGTGTGTATATATATAAAGGCTGCGGGTCCTGGCTAGGCAGTCAGTGTTCGTCTGTGGACTTAACAAGCATCATGAAGGTAAGGAGCTCTTGCTTGCTTTCCCTGACTGGGAGAGAGAGAGACGGATGCCTATATACTGCACGACCGTAAGATGTGACAACGTCACCTGTAGAATGAAAATAGCGTGTCGGATAGTCCACTGTGATGAAGTAACTCAGACGTAGCGCCTACGACTGGTTGTTTGCGATGATTGGATGAGAGAGGGAACCAGATGGTTTACACCGTAGGTCTTGGGTGTTTAGAGATAGTTGGGTTTGTATGTGATATTCATCAGTCTTTGAAGAGAGTATCGACTGAGAAATGGGTGTTCAGTTTTGCCACAAGATATGATGTGTCAATCCCATCACGCTGTGGAAAAACTGCTTTCATATTTTCTTTTGATGCAGGTCGTCATTGCCCTGACTGTTTTGGCTGTAGCTATGGCCGCCCCGTCCGGACCCCAGGGTATCTACGGCTACGTGCCAGCTCCGTCTTACAGCCCCGCCCTGTCCTACGAGGTAAATAAAAACGACTACACACCGTCGCCAGAGAAACTTTGCCTCATGTATTTCTACCACAAGCTGTCCTTTCTGAGTTTATCAGTCTCTGTTTACAGTTAAGTAAGTCACCTGTGGTTATACGGAGCCCTTTCTATGTACTAATTCCTCTCCCTTGCAGGGTCCTGCCCGGTACAGCTTCGGCTATGGGGTGAGAGATGGCGCCTCAGGCAACGACTTCGGCCACCAGGAGAGTCGTGACGGCTACGACACCCAAGGGTCGTACTCCGTGCAGCTACCCGACGGTCGTCTCCAGACTGTTAGGTACACAGTCAATGGCGACTCAGGATACGTGGCTGAGGTCACCTACCAGGGAGAGGCTCACTACCCTACCTACAGGCCAGCCTACACTCCTGCCCCAGCCTACAGCCCTGCCCCAGCCTACAGACCCGTCACTGTGTATGGTTGAAGCGTATACCCTGTCGATACCCACATTCGCGTATGGAGACCCCGAGTGAATATACTGTGATGACCCGCGAACCATATTTGTATGCTATCAAAACAGTAATAAACATATATCTAGTTAATTGTTCCTCGACAAACCGACTTCGTTTCAAGCTGTGCCTCTGGGGTGGGTGTTTTCAGGAGAGAAATTTAAATACATCCAGTCCTGTGGTGACTGCAGATCGCTTTTATATAGCAAAGTAAGATTTGCACATCTCTTAAACAGACTCTCTTCCTCTAGACAATCGCTCCTTGCAGTTAGAAAACTTTCGTCTATTTCTTCCTCTCTTTCTCTTTCTCTGGCTAAAGTTTCTGTCATAGTTGACGCAAATGCGGTTACGGATGTTGAAGTGACAGAAAATGACATCAGTAAAACACTAGGGTTACAAGACGAGAACTCAGCAAGAGGACCAAATGGAATTCTCGCCACATTCCCTTAAAAATCAAATATGAGAACAACTAAACCAATGATCTTAAGGCTGACACACTGCCCAGGTACATGATGCATGGCAGATATTCATGTAGTGTCCCAATACAAAAGGAAAATCCAAGCTTCTGCAGAGAACAATGTAGATAAGTAGAACTTGACGTCACAAGTAGAATATGTTCCAAACTGTGATCAAGAAACACATATTCTCACATCTGATCAACATCAACATATCAGAGAATGACCAAACTGAGTCTGTATTAGGTAAAAGTACACAAACTGAATTAATAGCTTATTACGAATGCAATTGCATAATGTAAATGCAAAGATTGAAATGAAGTCTGAGTCTTTCGACAATCCCATAGCATTTGATAAATAGATTACAGGATTCTGTTTAACAGCAGCGAGTCAAGACATCAAAAATGTTAACTATGAAAATGGACCAATGACTTTCAAACAAACAGACATCTAAAAGTAATGGAAAAACGAAACTGCGCCTGCTTAAAATGTTTTATCAAATGCTCTACAAAGAACGGTAGTGACTTCAGTAATGTTTAAGACGAAGACGTAAATGAAGTTATACTTAGATGGTTTACAGATGGCAGCAGATACTCTAACTATAGTGATTAAGTAAGTATACATCAAAAGCAACAGAGTAACTTTACAAATGAAAGCTCCGTCCTCATGACCTCTTCTCTACTAGAAATCTCTTTTTCTTCTGCTCAAATGCTGTAATGTGAGGCAAGGTATGTAGCAGTCTCTGTGTGATCATATTTCTATTACCGTTCCTTACAATTCTTTCTTGTGTATACAAAGAAGTTTTCCCAGTAACTACAGACAGTAACAGCTTACTACAGAGAGTTAAAGCTCACTACAGACAGTAACAGCGTAATACAGACAGTAACAAATCAGTACAGACAATAACAGCTTAATACAGACAATAGCAAATCACTACAGACAGTAACAACTTAATACAGACAGGAACGACTCACTACAGACAGTAACAGCTTAATACAGACAGTAACAAATCACTACAGATAGTAACAGCTTACTACAGACAGTAACAACTCACTACAGACAGTAACAGCTTAATACAGACAGTAACAGGTTAATATAGACAGTAATAACTCACTACAGACAGTAACACCTTAATACAGACAATAACAAATCAGTACAGGCAGTAACAGCTTAATACAGAGAGTAACAAATCACTACAGACAGTAACAGCTTAATACAGACAGTAACAACTCACTACAGACACTAACAGCTTAATACAGACTGTAACAACTCACTACAGACACTAACAGCTTAATACAGACAGTAACAAATCACTACAGACAGTGAAAGCTTAATATAGACAGTAACAACTGACTACAGATAGCAACAGCTTAATACAGACATTAACCAATCACTACAAGACAGTAACAGCTTAATACAGATAGTAAGAAATCACTGCAGACAGTAACAGCTTAATACAGACAGTAGCAAATCACTACAGAGAGTAACAGTTTAATACAGACAGTAACAAATCACTGCAGACAGTAACAGCTTAACACAGACAGTAGCAGCTCCTTACAAATAGTAGCAGCTCACCTACAATTGACACTGGTCGTAACAAGTCTTTGTAGGTCCTCCACCAGCAAGGCTTCAGCATCACTCCCTGTGGACAAATGTGCCAAATTAGATCCAAGTAGTTTAAAAAATAAAACGGCTTTGAATTGTTCCTAATATAAGTTAAACCTTTTCAGATAATGTTGGTCTAACCGTAGACAAAATCTATTTAGGCCCAGTCTCTGAGCTCACTTGATATACTAAGAAAAAATGATATATTAACAAAAAAAAGTAAAAACAGATTTCTTTTCTGTGTTTGTCATT
Organism: Panulirus argus; assembly: GCA_038088735.1. NCBI lineage: Eukaryota > Metazoa > Arthropoda > Malacostraca > Decapoda > Palinuridae > Panulirus > Panulirus argus. The sequence continues at coordinate 12,460 of JAYMFT010399658.1, read as the reverse complement.
GTGGTTTCCGTTTGTGTAAAGTGACTCCTGGCTCAGGTAACGCAAAAAAATTCTTCCTGTGTTTCTGGAGGCGTTTGTCACACTCTACCTAAGTCTTTATGACACGATCCAGGCTAAAAGTGTAGTCTTAGTCAATTACCTCAGCAACTCGACTGTCACGTCCGTCAGTCACTATTTTCTCAGTGTGTCACATATATATATATACTTTTACTCTCACGGTCGGTGCTCCAGTTACTTTATAGTTTTTTTTTTGTATTTCGAATCAGTCTGATCCCAGATGCTCATTTTAATTCCTTGGGTTCAGATACTGTGTACGTGGGCAAATACTCTCCTCTTTTCTTTCGTTCTTTGCGTCGAAATCTCAACTGGTACAGATTCTTGCTTCACATATGAACTAGAGCTCTTTATATGGAGCGGTGGTCGACATGTATCATTAATAAGTTGTCTGACCAGTCCCTCGGTGGGATGAGAGAGAGAGAGAGAGAGACATCTCAGCCTCAAAAGAAGACTCGAGTCGTGAGCGTTCTGCGTCTGTCTTCCTTCGAACATCCAACAAGAATTACAAAACTATGTTGCGTTTGGAAAAGAAAAAAGACTTCACACGGCATCAGGTGGCTGGAATGACTTACGCAAGTTCTGTTGCGATTTCCAATGGGGGGGGAAAAACTTTATGACCTCTCTTCGTGTGATGCTTTTGTCTTCACTGAACACATGAGTGAGATTATTTATAGCTCTTGAGATCTCCGGAGGCATACATCTCCCTCTTCCTTCTACTAGTTTGTGTTCGACAAATGACCTTTAATGGACACCATTCACTGAAGCAAGTTGCTTATCATCAGCCACAATGTGCTCTACTGAACTCTGTATTAGTTTAAAGACATATGAGGGTGTGTTTTGACCTTGGGTGAAGACTTGAGTTCGAATACTTCTTGCATACAAGGAATAATGAAGACACTGAAACAAATGGAAAGGTAAGAATTTGAACGCCGTCTCGACAGGAAATGACACGAGGGTCGTCTCACAGGAACTACTCATTTAACTGATTAGAAAAAGACCGAAATTTGCGGGGAGATGTGCATCTATCTCTCGGACGCTACTGGTAAAGAACCTGGCCTTTCTCGACTTGTTGTCAGGCTATAGTGAGTGTGAGTGAATCAGGTCATCGTCACGCCTTTGTTCCTGAGTCTGGGTCGTGAGTTAGTGGGTAAATGAATCAACTTGACCATGGTTCACCCACCGTCGCTTGATTCACTTTGAGTACTGTCAATTTCTACACACACAGACACATACACAGAACAAAAAATCTTCATTCCCCAGGGCAAGTTAATTACGTCTACTGTGTGTACGAAGCATTTGATAATATTAGTTTAAGTAACGTGATAATAAAACTGTATCTAAAATAAACTCGGAGTTTATAGGGGAGTCATTTAACCCTTTCACACAAGGTCATTTGAGGGTCGGAGTGGAGAAAGGTCACAGCAAGACTTAGTGTGGCTGGACCTTGAGAGAAAGTTAAGCATCTATTTCTTGAATCCGTCTCTCTGCTGATTTTATCTTTTTAAGGCAAGTGAATCAAGACTTTCTTTGGATCATCTATGGACTATATTCTAGAGTTTTTTTTATATAACAGTCAGGATTGCTTATAGAACCACTGTGGCATAAAGGTTCCCTAATGAAGACTAGTAATTGAGGACATGTGAATATGATCGTACGAGTGTCCCTTGTTAGAAAACGTGAGACACAAGCTGGAGAGTTGTGGCTGAATATCCGTCTCACACGAATGATTACAGAGTGTGTGAGTGAGAGAGACGATCTCTTTCCCTCTTCCTCGGAGCACCTGGCTTGTTGATTGCCGCAGATGTTGCATCACCTACTGCCGGAGTCTCACGACTCTCCGTCAGGGGTTCCCCCAAGGTGGGACACGAACTCTGTGCTCCACATTTATTTCACGACCTGATGTTCCTCCCAATGTCTCAAAGTGTTTTATTATATCACTAGTGTGGGCGTATTACTAGGTGTGATTCTCTCCTTAGATTAGTGCAGCGTGCGCGTGTGTATTGCTTTCTGCGTAGGAAGTGGGACGTCTCAAGACCTAGATCTATGAATAAAAGAGTCATTAAAGTCTATCGTCCTGACTCAAGGGTTTTGGAGTGATGCTCCTTATCACCTAACATCCCCCCGTGTTAGGACTGATGGTTTAACTTTCTCTTTTACTGAAACGAATCCGCTGGGAGCAATCTGCTGGACCAAACTTGATATCTCACTTTGCGTACATCTCTCATTCTTCTCTTGTATTCATAGTCTCATTTCCACCCACTGTCTCTTATTTGTCTCTCATTCTCCAGCGACAGCTCTGCCTCAGTGGGGACTTCTGTCCATGACCAGATCCTTTGATACAAGAAAGGATTCTCTCAACGGGAATGGCTGTGGTTTTGAGGGCGTTAGAGAAATGTCACCGACAATAGGATATTCTGGCGTCAAGTCTTACTCACCTGCGTCCCGCTCGTCTCTTGCAACTGCACTGGAGTTAGACTTTGCTCCGCTCGGTCGAGCTGTCTCTCCTGAAGAACAGTGCAAAAGATCCGGCTGGTCTAATTAGCAAGGCAGGTATACAACTTGGCTTCTCAGACAACCCAATGACCCTGGATAAGAATTAAGATCATGTCGGGTCACGAGAGCAGACGGCCCAGCGTCATCATCGTCATGCAATCTCTCGCCAACATATGCAACACTTCTTTATCAATCAACCTCACTTCCTGTCCTCGGCTTCCTGCAACACTCCCTCCCACACACACACACACACACACACACACACACGCTATGCGCCTCGTAACACACTTCCCAGCCTGCTCCTGCGTCAGGCCGGTTCTGGCACCACTCCCTACGTCAGGAGGGACACGCCCCTCCCTCCTCCTGCCATGCCACGCCCCCCTCGACCTGGTATATATAACACTTTGGGGTATCGGAGAACCAGCACACTCACTCATAAGCCTCATAACCACCATGAAGGTAGGCAGTTCCCCCTCTCCCTAACAACTCGTAATGAGTCTTGGCTCTTATTTCACACGACCAACGAGTTATTGTACTAGAAAACTTGAAGAAGTTCTAGAATCTAGAAGTAATTCTATTACCCTATCTAGACTTAATAGTACAACTGTTGCCGAGTAAACGCTGATCTAATACACTAGGAAAAATGCCATTATAGTGTGTCATAACGGCTGATTGTCTAAATAGAAATTTTCGTGTTTGTCTTCAAGTCATTAGCATTATCTATAGTGGTAACACACGCACACGCACACACACACACACACACATCAGGTTCGTATCCCTGCAAGGTCGTCTTAACGGATGGACTCCACGAGTATAAAACTCTCTCTCTCTCTCTCTCTCTCTCCATTCTCTAAGGTAGATAATTACAAAGAAGTAATCAATAGTAGGTAACTACTCTCTCTCTTTCTCTCTTTCACATACACACACACACACACACACACACACACACAGAGCGTACAGAAGTAAAAAAGCTCCATGACAGGAGAGAAGGTTCAAGAAATGGGGCCCCACGAGTGTAGATCTCCCTCCCTGTACAGTACAAGATGTAGATTATACAACATTGTCCCGAGGACCTCCCCGGTCACTGACAGTCACAGCAGCGCTCCCCAGTCTCTAACCGGAACACCAGCTGACTGTCAGTGTGTGACGTTACCCGTAGTATAAGTGTAAAGTGTCTCCTGATGTAGTAACACACTTAGGATCAGCTGACGATACTATTGTTTATGAGTCTCTTGAAGCAATGATGTCTAAGTGTTAGTGCTGATATGCGATCATTGTTTTCCTGCTACGTGTGTTTTGAAATGGGATCAATGATTAATCAGGGTGGCCGTTATATCCCCAGTAAGTGATTAATGTCTTCCTTGATGTTATAACTGATGAGATATGTCTTTATACACAGGTCATTGTCGCCCTCTCTCTCTTCACTGTGGCCATGGCTGCCCCGTCCTACTACCCTGTCCCAGCCTACAGCCCAGCCCCGTCATATGAGGTAAGGAACACGCGAACTGTTTGGTTTCAGAGCCAGAAATATAAGCTAAAGATTGAAAGACGTGGTACTCAGTATCTTCCGTCGCTTGAGTCAGACGACGCTCTTCAGTTCTCCCCACCGTGTTTACCATAGACGAGGAGCTACTAAAACGAATGCAAAGAAGAGCAAAGAAACCAATTCTGTCCCCCCCCAGAAATAAACCTTAAGATAAAGTCGGCATTTTGACGCAATTTTCTCTAAGAAATAAATGCAGACTCAGGGGAAAACACGTATAATAAAAACGTTTCGAATACTAATGATAAAGACAGAGCATCCATCTGCTTTACCATCCTGTCCCCATCTCTGTGGAATAGAAATTAGATTCTATTACTGTCCTTCAGCAGATAACCTCGTCATAGACCATCAGGTCTTGTGCTATCTGTCCTTCCCATGTACTGTCCTCCATCAGACAACCTCGTCATAGACCATCAGGTCCTCCGTTATCTGTCTTTCCCATTAAAGGGTAAAACTCTGCAATCTCTTTACAATAAACGATTTTACATTGTATCAATTTTCTGTTCTAAGCAGCACCAAATAATCATTCAGTATTCTTATTCATATAACTCTTTACTTATGTCCTAATTCCTTCCCATTGCAGGGTCCTGCCCGGTACAGCTTCGGCTATGGGGTGAGAGATGGCGCCTCAGGCAACGACTTCGGCCACCAGGAGAGTCGTGACGGCTACGACACCCAAGGGTCGTACTCCGTGCAGCTACCCGACGGTCGTCTCCAGACTGTTAGGTACACTGTCAATGGCGACTCAGGATACGTGGCTGAGGTCACCTACCAGGGCGAGGCTCACTACCCTACCTACAGGCCAGCCTACACTCCTGCCCCAGCCTACAGCCCTGCCCCAGCCTATAGCCCTGCCCCAGCCTATAGCCCTGCCCCAGCCTACAGACCCGTCACTGTGTATGGTTGAAGCGTATACCCCTAACGATACACACATTCGCGTATGGAGACCTCGAGTAAATATACTGTGATGACCCGCGAACCATATCTTAAGATATTTATATACGCCATTCCTGTATTTGTAAGTAGATCATATCAATGAAATAGAATAAGTAAAAGAACTTCGGTCGATTGATTTATCCTAAGAAAAGCTAAAGGAGAGAAGATTAGTTGTTGGATATGTGATCTATTAGCACTCGCACACCCATATACCCACGCAAACATAGTTGGACATGACGCCTCACATCTTAACGCATTCTCTAAACACCCAACCACACGCCCGCTCCCACAACCCGACGTGTACAAGGAAAAACTGTTCTGGTTTTATCGACCCTCTGGGATATTCATGTATGCTCGTACGCAAGACTACAGAATGGGACCCAAGAGACCTGTTGGGGTTTCGGAAAGTATAAACATGAGGCCCTCGAAGGAGCAATACCGTAGAAGATAGAGACGACACATCTGCCCCACTGGATCAGGGCGACAGTATGATAATCACGGCTGAGCTCTGTTGTGCTGGACTGGCTAAAAGACGTGACTGGAAGGGACCTGCGGGATACCAAACACAAACAACCTGGTGTTCCGGAACGTAAATCAATTTCTAAGACAAGCATCAAAGCCTGACAGTGATCAGTTACTTTGCTTAGGGGGGAAATGGATAAGGGTTGTGACCCATAAACCTGCTAGGAGAGGTACCCCCCCTTCTAGCAGATGAACCCCCATCTAGGAGAGGTACCCCATCTAGGAAAAGTACCCTCATATAGGAGAGGTACCCCCATCTAGGAGATGTACCCTCAACTAGGAGAGGTACCCCCACCTAGGAAAAGTACCCCCATATAGGAGAGGTACCCCTATCTAGGAGAGGTACCCCATCTAGGAGAGGTACCCCCTATCTAGGAGAGGTACCCCATCTAGGAGAAGTACCCCCAATGAATAGCCGATCTGATTTTATTGTGTTTATAGACTACTCCGTTATAACAGTTAAGGGAGTATCTGCAGTATAAATCTATACATATCTACTCATTAAGCGATTATCTTTACGTATTTTACTTGAATTAAAGACATCAGTCAACAGAATTTTGAAATATGAATTCTAAATCACTTTCCCCAATTGGAGAACTGAGGCGATCCTTTAATTGATCCCATGAAAACAAAGAGGAGACCTGACAAAGCGGTTCTACCATCCAGATCGACCGACCCATAGACTGGGTCCCGCACCAGCGCATGAAGAACCGTCTTAGCTGAACCACTCCCTCTGCTCAGGATGCTTAAGTCATCTTCTTCCATCCCATTCAGGTGACCTCGCCTGAAGTCATGGGATTAGTTACTGCTGAAACGCCACTTCAGGTGAGTTTACTGGTTCGTTTCAGTTCAACCGGTTCATTGCTCTGGGTCGACTGACGCCTGAACCAGTTTGTTTTCCCCTCGCGTCCAAGACGAATATTCTTGAAATATTATTCATTCACTCTAGACTCCTGAAATCAGTCTTTCTCCTTCAGTGGGGTCACGTTCTCACTGATACAGTGTTTCAGCCAATGACTGTAATCTTGAAATCACACTGACGGGGGGCACTGTGGTTCCCCCTGTACAATGGATGTCTCAGAAATTTGCTTGACTGCAGTAATAATGAATAACATCTGCTTAGTTATCCATCAGGTCGTGGACTCTCCTGCATCCTCAGAGCTGCAGTATTTAAAGCATCCTACTTGGACTCAGACAGAAGATGGCTCGAAAATAATGTGACACCCACACACCTTTTTCTCTTCTCGTCACGCCTAACCTTGGACCATCTTATCGAGCGATGAGGACCAGTATTTAGACCGTGTAACATGTGTAACGGGCTGTGACGTGCATGTGACCTCCCCGCAAGACATTACCAAGACTTGACCTCATTCATAACACGTGTGGGTCTCGCTGGCTCCCAGCTGCTCTTCCCACCTTTCCACGACCGCTGCCTCTCTCTCTCTCCCTTCCTTGTTCCTTGTGATACCGTTTCGGACGATCAAGGTCACGAGCAGCTAGGCGCGTATACAAGCTCAGCAACAGCTTGACAGCCTAAGAGGCAGCCAACTCGTTACCAAGCCTCGTTACCATAACAGAAACCAAAATCCTTCGTCTGTAAATATCCATTCACGTTGAAATCAAAATCCTTCGTCTAGGTACTTTTGATACACTCATTGTGTAAATCCATTCACGTTGAAATCAAAATCCCTCGTCCAGGTACTTTTGATACACTCATTGTGTAAATCCATTCACGTTTACTGCTCGCGGTATGGCAGTAAGAACGTAAATGATATGGGGGTGTTTTCAAATTTACGACCCAGGTGTAAAAAAAAAAGAAAGAGATGGAAGATGCTTCCTGGACAAGTATTTAGACCCTCGGAGATGATGCTGCTTCTCTGGTTGGCAAACCGTGACAATTGCGGGGGTGATAACCTTATCTGATCAGCTGGGTGTATTAAGAGCCACATGCTAACTACAAAAGCAGAATTTAAGGCACTTTTCGAACCCCCTATTTGAGCGTCCCAAGTAGATGTTAAAAGTAATTTGTAGTGTCAGCTTGTAATGATGAGGTGTCAAGCGTGTCGAAGCAGGGTTCACTTTATGTGGTGGATTCATTCAAGCGACTGAAACTGCTTCGATAATGTTCTCGTGTACGTGATGAAAGCTTATTTATTGTGTTGAGTTACAAGTCACTTGGAAATCAGCCCCACTTTTTATTTTAAAGATTCTTTTCTTTTTTTTGACCTTGAGGAAGAACGTCTTGGGAAGAACGGGAAGAGATCTAGTGACCTGGGTCACTAGGCGGAGGATCACGACTCCACGCGTCTCTGCCCTGGTGACCTGAAACGACCTTAGTCCAGGGTTCCTACGAGAGTAATGGCCTCGTCGTGTTATGGCTCAGTCGTGAGTCCCCACTAGAAGGCGATAGCCATCTTCGTGATTATCTTTTTATTTCATTTTTCTTTTTACTTTGTTCGTATTTTCCTTTTTTTTTTCCTTTTTACCAGTTCTTTGCTCGTGGCGTGAATCCTGCAGTAGTGTCAGATCCCAGGTCAACTGAAGCCCTAGAGTGGACTAGATAGTTGACCTTTCCTGACCTCATTCGTCGTGGGAGTGTAGATACGTGATTGGGGTTCTCTCACTGTCTCTCTGTCTCTGTCTCGATATCTCGTCATGAGTACTCGTAGGCAGGAAACGTCTCTCAACTGCATATAATGATCCTTTTCATGTTTATGGTTCACACACACATGTGACCATATGCGTGATTGCTGTGATCACTTCACTATTTTGGAAGCATCATGGCACCTACAGACAATCATCCACGTCGTATATTTCATCTGAGATGCTAAGGAGAGTGTTGTGAGATCGGAGTGGTCGAGAGAGAGAGAGAGAGAGAGAGATAGAGGAGCCAAGAGTGAAACGATCAGTTGAGGGACCAGACTGGAGTCGTCTGGAATGACAAGATCTCTATCAACACTCCTCCTGGCTTTCAGTCTGCTACAAAACGGCCCTCAAAATTGCTACATTTTATCACAGACCTCCAAAGACCTTGCTTGAGCGTCATCATCAACAAGACCTGCTGATAATAATGGATCACAGCACAAAAAGAAATATATATATATATATATAAATCCATCCAGATATAACTCATTCGTAGAGTAAAATATTACCTCCTCCGACGGAATCTCTGGTGGAAATGATAGCAATTTCTAGTCTCCAGTTCCCTGACCACTAATCTACAAGACTGCCAGAGTTGTGGAAGTCGACTTGGAGTGGAAGGTCACCTCGGGGTCTTGCGGTAGATGGGAGTGGCGTCCCTCTCTCTCTCCCTCTCTTTCTCTCTCTAGGCCTTCAAAGCCTTACCCACCCACCCACCCACCCACGTATTCACTATCTTAGGAATCCCTAGCATCTCCTCCTCCTCTCCCCCCCCCCGCCCCCAGAGAACTTCCCTGGCCCCCCCTTCACCTGGGGAGACGGAGTATATAAGCTGGGTGAGCACCGATCCCCACCACAGCTCATCTTGGCCGAGTCGTAAACAATGGAGGTGAGAGAACCGCGTCTGAGAGGGACTTGTGCTCAACAATACAGTATCTTTTCAAACCTATTTTTCTCTATATCATTCATTTTACGAAACTTCAGTCGGTTATGCATGATGGCCATCGTTGAGTAACAACTCTTCTATAACTGTTTATTGTTCTAATAAGTGTTGTAGTGAGATCAGGATCGTCGTTTTTTTTTTATATTTGTTTTCTCGGTTCGTCATAACCTGCTCGTGGACTTGTAAAAGTGCGTGAGCCGTATGATGTCAACACCCATCCTCCTCCTCCCCCTCCCCCCTAGCACGACAGCACGGCCCACGTCCGTCGTGGTACGACCCCCCCCCCATGACCGCCCTGGCGCAGTCTTGGTGCTCGCCCAGCTAATAAACGCCTTTGTCTCCCTCTCTCTACACAGGTCCTTTTTACTGTGATCCTGCTGGTTGCCGGGGGGGCTGTTGCTGCTGCCGCCCCGTCAAGACCCCGATATGGTCATTCCCCCGCCCCATCCTACAGGCCTGCCCCGTCCTACAGGCCTGCCCCATCCTACAGGCCCGCTCCTTCCTACAGTCCCGCTCCGTCCTATGATGTAAGTGTCTTGTTAGAGTCATACTACAGTTTTGTCTCTTATAATTATGTGTCGCATCCTGAGGCCTACTTGTCGTGCATCCAAGAATTATTTGTCGTGTCTCTGAGCACTGCAAAACGAGGGGAAATCCACAATGGTGTGAAGAATAGGACAGGAGAGTTAGACTCATGTATTTCCTTAAAACTCTTCGGTAATGTCATCCTCTTCTCTCTCTCTACTTCTCTGTCCTTTTAACTATTTTCTGTTGCGTAAAATGACCTGATTCATAAAACGCCTTCATCTATGACCAGAGACTTCGACAAAGAAGAGATAGAAACTTCTATGTCCACTTTCTGAAGGCAGTCCTGTGTACGTATGTATCTATTGTGACACTGATATATATTTGTTAATTTTCTGTCTTGAAAAAAATAATCATTACTCTTCCCAGGGCCCGGCCCAGTACGACTTCAACTACGCCGTGAAGGACGACTACTCCGGCAACGACTTCGGCCAACAGGAGACCCGTAATGGGTACGACACCCGGGGGTCGTACTCCGTCCTGCTTCCCGACGGTCGTCTCCAGACTGTGACCTACACTGTCAACGGAGAGTCAGGTTACGTGGCTGAGGTCAGCTACCAGGGTGAGGCCCAGTACCCAACCTATAGTCCTGCCCCAGCGTACAAACCTGTCCCACGGTACACTCCTTCTCCCGTCTATGGCTAACTGTCGGCGAGAGACGGTGACAAACATTATATTCTTGCTAGATAAGATAATAAAAAGGTTCTGTATTTCCATCAAGTCTGAAATTATCCACGTATCCCATAAGGGTCGAATGATGTAGTAGCCATGGATTCGACTCCTCCCTCCTCAAAAGAATATTTGATGACAAAGAGCGAGAACTCGATGCGTCTCTGTAAACGCCCCCAATCTACCGTCGCAACACCTCATTATTACGTTGCCGTAACTTACCGTCTACGTGTCTCACCTGTCGAGGGAACCACGAGGCCCAGGCGATCGTGAGTGTGTGGTCAAAGACGGCACACGAGGCGAGGCGGATTGGGAGTGGCTGTACACAGACAGACACCTCAAACAACGCCCCACAGACACACACACACTGAACATTTCTTTTTTCCTCTCTTTTACTTGTCTGGAGGTGAAAGAACACTTTCCTCCGAGCCCAGAGAGGGGTGCATGAGTACCTGCTGCCTGAGGCACTCAGAGAGGGATACAGTGACGTTCTTGAGCTCATCAGAAGATGCTCCCCTTTAAGAATTAAGGTCTTTAAGGAGATTCATCCCGCAGGAGACTTCTTCCTTTGGAGGGACTCTTATCTTGGAGGGGCCTCACACCCATGAGGGATTCTATCTTGGAGGGCCCTCACATCTCTGAGAGACTCGATCTTGGAGGGTCTCATTGCCTCCAATAGATCCAGCAGAACACGGGCAAACTGATGGACTGGGCTCACAGGTGGCAGATGAAATTTGATAATTGACAAGTGTAAAGTTTTACATATCGGTAGTAAACAGGAAAAAGCGAGCTAAAGCACGAATTCTGTTGAAGAACAAAAGGTTAATAAAGAAATAGCTTTGGGTGTGATAATCTCTGGTGACCTAAAGCAATGTAAGTAGTGCACAAAGGCAGATATAATTCTTAGATTCAAAAGCAGGAATTTCAAAGTAGTATGTAGGAGAATTCATACTTACTCTTGACAATTCAATGGTGCGTCTCCACCTTGAATACTGCGTTCAGTTTTGGTCACCCTACTTGAAGAAAGACGTAGAGAGAATAGAGAGAGTATAAAGGAGAGCGACTAAGAGGACCTCCGGACTGAGAAACAATTTGTATGAGAACTTACTTGAAGACTTAGGGCTAAGTTCGTCTGATTTCACTCGCAGTAATGGATAAAATCTCGAAGCGAATGAGGAAAAATACCTTTCCTTCAGTAGGATTCTTAACTTATGGAATAATTTACCAGTTATGAATGATATAGCAAAGCTGGAAACAGCACCGAAGATACGATCGACATTATTTATACCTCGATAGGTACGTGAAAAGTTTACTAGTTCTTCCTTTTAAATAATCTTTACGCCTTTACGTCTTTCTACTCTTACCGCAATAAACAATGAGTTTCTGATCTCACTATCATCAACGGCTTTCATAGGATCTAATGGTCTGTTGCAGTGTGAATTCCCTTTATATTTACAGTGGGGTCTCTTCTCATATTACGGATGAACCGTATCTTGCGACAATGTGGGGTTCGTTTTGCTGAGCTCTGGTGGGACCGACATGACAGCCCCTGAACCTGTCGTATTCAGGGACAGACAAAACAATGTATCTGTTTAATGAGACGATCTCATGCGGGAAAAAAAAAAAAAAACTAGTTTCTGACGAGGATTCGTTAGCGATTACTTGTATGTAAAGCGACTCCGACTCGCCTGGTCTCTGTTTGCTTCAAAACCCTCAAACTGAAGCAGTTGTTCGAGCGTGTTCATTTGGTTTCGAATGGATTCGTCACCATTCTCCCCCCCTACGACCCCGTTTCTGCACGAGATCCAATCTCATTGTTCTCTTAATCACAGTGATACCAAGTCTATTGGGTTTCTGTATAATGAAAACTTATGAATTCGAAAAAGGATATTTTTCTTTCTATTTGACCAGGGGTTGGGAATGGACCCCTCAAAGAATGTTTCTGTTCATCCTTACGTTAGTTCTACATTTTATTATATTTTACACCTTGCAAGTAACAATGGATTTCTTATATATATATATATATATATATATATATATATATATATATATATATATATATATATATATTT
>JAYMFT010399647.1:0-19020 GCA_038088735.1 Panulirus argus | reverse complement strand
TTCTCCCACATTCATCAGTTCTTCAAAATACTCTTTCCATCTTCCTTTCACTTCCTCCTTTTGATTCAGCAACTCCCTTACTCAATTCTCACATTTACATTTCCACTCTTACATCCACCTCTTTCCTTTTTCACCTCCTTCCAATACAGTTACTTATTTTCCCTAAACTTTTCACTGAACCTTCTTCCAAAATCCTCATTTAATCTTTCTTTGCTTTTCTCTTTTAGCTGCTTAACATTGTGCTACAAACACATACATATATGAAACAAATTTAGAATATTGGTGGAGGTATTTCTTCATCAGTTTTAGTCCTACTCCTTGGAAACTATTTATGTTACTGGGATCCACCTGCTAAAGTTTACACTGTGAGTGAAAAATAACTTTTGGGGAGGCTGTTTTATAGAAACTGGTCCTCAAGTAATTATAAATGTGTGTGTGTGTGTGTGTGTAACAATATATATATATATATATATATATATATATATATATATAGATCATACAATCTATCTGTCTATCTATATCTCTGATGCCCATTCCATTCAGGAACTCCCTCAAGGGGGTAGACAAGGCAAAAATGTCTCCAAGACTGGTAAGCTCTTGTGCGACTTATTAGGTTTTGGTGCCTCATCCTTAACAGCCACTGGCAGAGGACAATTCTAGTGCAGTGTTTTCAGATGCTTCCACCCACCTAATGTTCTGCCTCATGAGCCTAACTAATGTTCCTGATAAAGCATAAATGATGGTTCCTCTGAAGGCTCTGAACATGAGGGTAGCCAGGGTATTTAACAAGTTCCTGGTTTTACACTACAATGATCAAACAACCCCTAATAAATGCTTTTTCAACTTTAGTATACCGTTATATGTTAACACTTATGTAGTTTAAAATTGATTTATTGGATACATAATGTCAGTACTGGTCAATTTAAGAATGCACACAAGTGTTTGTGTACTTGGATGTGATGTATGGTAAATCAAGTTCACATCTTATTACTGTACCATCAGTGCCACAGAGTGCTGCATTAACAGTGAAAAAAATCATTAATCATATACTTACCGGTGTGTTAAAGCCTATCCCAGTAGCTATGCCAGTTCTTGTTCCAGGCCGCTGCATGCTTGCTGTGGATAAAAGTCTAGAAGCTGTTCCTGGTGCATTTCGAAGTGCAGCACTTACTGGGCGAGCTGTAATAGGTCGACCTGATGTTGTGGGCCTACTATTTCCATCACCCTGAAGTATGTTACGATGCATGTTATAATTATTAACAGTCTTTTAGTATAGATATTTCTCACTCTTCATGTTAAAAGAATTAGCTTAGTCCAGTGTTTCTCTTATGGTAGAATGATAATGGTATCAATACAAGACAGATAATGGCTGCCATCCTTACCCAATCACAGGATTGAACTAAAATCTTAGGTTAAAAGTGTAATGCTGCTCTTTTCAGAAATATATCCACAATTTATGGATTATTTTTGCTGAAATGGCATGGACAAGTGAAAGCCCTAACCAAGGCCTTCTCCTGGGAAACTGGTCCTGGGGTGATTAAAAATACCCAATTTACTGACCATCAGCATGGAGAGAATGAACAATTGGGTGGATGGTGGACCAATTGCCCTGTCCAAGATTTGAACTTAGGTGGTCCCAGTCCTGGGTGGGCCAGTGGATGCATCGTGGTTAGTAACGCTAATCACAATACCAAGGAGGCCCATATTTAGGACTGCACTACTTATGATAAATTTAGCTGAATGTGCATAAAGCAAATGGAAGCATTTCTCAAAAATGATTAAATCTAAGATTAAAAAATCCTGTTGCTGAACGTAAAGAGTATAAGGTGAACTCTGAAAATGAAATACAATTAACAATATATGTGTATAAGAAGTAGCTATTATGGTTATTACATAATGAAAAATAAGATTTACATGGGTAAGATTAAAGGCTTTATGAAGGTCAGACAATTGAAAACCAAGTGCAGAGAGGTTACCATGAAAAATTTCTATAAATATATTGTAGTCTATACATTACCTGTCTTGTCACAGGACGTTCACCAAATGAAAATGTTTGGCCAGTGTCAAGTCTTTCCATAGACATGTCAGATCTAGAAGGAGGATGATCCAACACACCTCCTCCTCTTGTCACAGGCCGATCAGAATTTCCCATGCGTTCCACTATTGAAATATGAAAAAGGCATAGAGATACTAAATAGCAAGCAATTTATATACCTAATAAAGAATCAGTCACAATATTAGTAGAGAGAACAAAAGGCCTTTGCACTGTCCCTACCAATACCCCAGCTAACTCAAGGATTATCCTTGTCTTATTTCCTTCCACAGGTTAAATATAATGCTCCCATTAAAGAAATATATATATATATGTATGAGGTAGGGAAAAAAAAAGAATTCTACCTCCGTATTCCCTGTGTGACATAGAAGACGACTGAAGGGGACGGAAGTAGGTGGCTGGAAACCCTCCCCTTCTTGTATTTCAGTTCCTAAAAAAGGAAACAGAAAAAGGAGCCAGGTGGGGAGTGCTCATCCTCCTGGAAGGCTCAGATGGGGTTGTGGATGTAACCAAGATGAGAAGAGAGGAGATATAGGTAGTATGTATGAGGAAAGAAACCTGCATGTTCTGGCTCTGAGTAAAACAGTGTTCAAGGATAAAGGGGAAGAATTGTTTGGAAATGTGTTTGGAGTAAAGTCAGGGTTTGGTAGAGGATAGAAGCTAAGGAAGGAGTGGCACTACCTTTGAGTCAAGAGTTGTGCATGTGTGTGGTATAGTGTAAGGAAGTAAATTTTAAGTGATATGGGTAAAACTGAAAATGGATGACATGAGATGGATGATTACTAGTGCTGATGCACCTGGTTATGAGAAGATTACTATGCTTATGCACCTGGTTATGAGAAGAAAGATCACGAGAGGCAAGTGCTCTGGGAGCAGCTGAGTGAGTGTGGCACCAGTTTTGATGTGCGAGACCAGGTATCAGTTATGGGTGATGTAAGTGGGTAGGTAAGTAATGTTGCAGTTGAGAGCATAAATGGGGCAAATGGAGTATTCAGTGTTATGAAGGGAAATGGTGAAAAGCTTGTAGAGTTGTGTGCTCAAAAAGACTGATGATTGGGAATACTTGGTTTAAAAAGAGGAATATACACAAGTATACATATGTATGTAGGAGTGATGGTCAGTGGGCATTCTATATTAAATATTAACTGATACGTAGGCAAGAGAGACTTTTGGATGTAAATGTACTGAGAGGAGCAGCTGGTGGGATTTCTGATCACTATCTTGCGGAGGTGAGGGTGAAGGCTTGTAGAGGTTTCAGAAAAAGAGGAAACAATGTTGGGGAGAAGAGAGTGGTGAGAATAATTGAGCTGGGAAAGGAGACTTGTGTGAAGAGATACCAGGTGAGATTGAGTGTAGAATAGCAAAAGGTGAGAGTACATAAAGCAAAGGGAGTGGCTGAGGTGATGGGAAGTATTTAGGAAAGCAGCAATGGCATATGCAAGAGATGCATGTGGCATGTAGGAAATGGGGAGATTGAAAAAGTAGTGAATGGTGGGATAAAGATGTAAAGTTGCTAATGAAAGATAAAAGAGAGGCATATGGGTAGTACTTATTGGGAAAGAGTGCAATTTCTTGGGAAATGTGTAAGAGAAAGTGAAAGGAGCACAAGGGGGAGGTGCAGGGGTTGAAAAAGAGGGCAAATGAAAGTTTGGGTGAGAAAGTATCATTAAACTTTTGGGAGAATGAAAAGATGTTTTACAAGGAGGTAAATAATGTGCAAAAGACAAGAGAACAAATGGGAACATCGGTGAAGGAGGCAAAAGGGGAAGTGATAAGAGGTAGTGATGGAGTGAGGAATAATGGAGTGAGTATTTTGAAGGATTGATAAATGTGTTTGATGATAGAGTGGCAGATGTTGGGTGTTTTGGTCAGAGTGGTATGTGAAGTGAGAGAGTCATGGAGAGTGGTGTGGTGAAGAGAAAAGAGGTGGTGAAAAGCCTTGCGGAAGATGAAAAACGGCAAGGCGGTTGGAGTGCATGGTATTGCTGTTGAAATTATTAAGAAAGGGGTTGACTGTGTTGTTGAATGGTTGGTAAGGATATTCAGTGTATGTATGGATCATGGTGAGGTGCCTGAGGATTGTTAGAATGCACGTATAGAGCTACTGTATAAAGGCATGGGGAATAAAGGTGAGTGTTTAAAACTACAGAGGTATAAGTTTGTTCATTATATCCGATAAGTTGTATGGAAGGGTATTGACTGAGAGGGTTAAGGCAAGTACAGAGCATCAGATTGAGGAGGACTAGTGTGGTTTCAAAAGTGGAAGAGGATGTGTGAATCAAGTGTTTGCTTTAAAGAATGTGTGTGAGAAATACTTAGAAATACAGATGGATTTGTATGTGGCATTTACAGATACGGAGAAGTCATATGATAAGATTGGCTTTGTGAAAGGTCTTAAGAGTGTATGGTGTGGGAAGTAAGATACTTGAAACAGTGAGAAATTTCTATCATTGGTATAAGGCATGTGTACGAGTAGGAAAAATGGATAAAAATTGACCAATGAGAGATGAATTCATTAGGCAGCTACTCCCTTTTCTGACCGATGAAAGCTGGCTGCATCAGGTCAGCCATGTGTGCTGCTCTGTGACATCATCAGTTCTTTTCTTGCTCTCAATGGGACAGGTCAGACTTTGAGCTCTCTGTAATACATGAGGATCGTCAGTCTGCAGGCTTATACTCAGGGATATCTCCATAATGTAGAGGGCATCGAGCACCTGAAGTCATTTAGGGTTGAGTGAAGTGTCTGATATAGACGTTCCTTTCTCCATCTTCCTCATGAGGGTGTTGTTGTGACAGGAGATCTTAAGTGTGTCTTTGGGCTACCACTTTGTAAATGACACGAAAGACTTCGGGACAGTTTAGTAGTGGTCATGCCTACATATGACGAACTGGGCGTGCAGTCCTTGTGTGGGCACCGAAATTCATATATGACATGACTCCTCTCGAAAGTCGCTGGGCTTGGTGCTGGGTCATTCTTAAGCAAGTGATATGATGTTTTCTTGCTTTGGTAATAGGTAATGAAATCTATTTTCTGGTCGTTGGTGGTAGGCCTTAGGCTTCTTATACTTATGCCCTTGATCACATGTTCATCCAACATGAACAAAATGGACATGAAGGCCTTGTAGCAAAGGCAGATGGGGTCGGGGGCACTGTCTGATTTGGGGTTTCCTGGTTCAGTGGTTCTCTCTGTACCATCTCTCCAAGTTCTTGGGAATAGAGGTGCAAATTTCCCTGTTTGAATATCCATTATCAACCAGGATTTGAGTGATCTGGTCCAGTTTCTGATTGGTAGAGGTCCATGATGAGCAGTGAGATAGGGCTCGCCTCACTCAAGCATTCTTGGTGGAGTCCTTATAATGCTAGGGGCATTCACTTTTGCCATTCAGACAGTGTCCAGGATTGATGGCTTTGACTTAAACGGTGGTATCAAAAGGGAGGGTGATTGATGGCTTTGACTTAAATGGTGGTATCAAAAGGGAGGGTGCCATCAGTGCTGTTTTCTATAGTAAAGTTGAGGCCAGCCTTCTCCAGGCTTATGGATAAGTCAAGCCTCAACTTCTCCATAAACCTGGAGGAGTCAAACCTCAACTTCAAGATAGAATACAGAACCAGCAGCGTCCTCCCTTTCCTAGATATTTTATTAAAGCAGTCAGACATCTTGTTCTCTCCACTTCTCATACATATCAATCATGTCAGTCTTTCTTCACCCATTCTTTCTATATGTGCAAACCATTTTGGCACACCCTCTCAAGGCTTTGTAACCATTCTCTTCTTATTACCATAGCTCTCTTTCATCCTATCATTTCATACTCAATAACTCTCCTGACAAGATATAATTTCAGACATTTTATTTCTAACAAATTTAGTCCATACATTTTCACCTATAGCCCATGCCTCGCATCCATATAACACCATCAGGAATACTATACTTAAACATGGTCGAAAGAACTGAAGATGATGTGCTGAAACAGATTGTACATGTGGAAATAATGAGAGAGGAGAGGTTGACAAGGAGGGTGTATGTGTTGGAAGTGGAGGGGACACAGAAAAGAGGGAGATTGAATTGGATATGCTAGAAAAGAGTGGAAAAGGTCTTGAAGATTCGGCATTTGAACATACAGGAGGGTGTGCATGGGATAAACTGAATTTAAGTGATGTTGTGTATTGGGGGCAATGTGCTGTTAGTGGACTAAACCAGGGAATATGAAGTGGTCAAGGGAAATCACAGAAAGATCTGTGGGGCCTGCTTGTGAATAGAGGGTATAGTTTTGGTGCATTACAGCAGACAGTTAGAGTGAATGTGAAAGAATATGGCCATTTCTTCATCTGTTCTTTGTCCTGGGGTTGTAAAATAATAATAATAATAATAATAATAATAATAATAATAATAATAATAATAATATCTTAGAGTGAAGCTGCCTATATCAAGAGTGAACAATGCTCTGAAATTAGCAAACAAAGGTCAACAAGAGGTAAATGTCAAAAACTATACAAGAAAAAAAATTGTAAAAGAATGGAAGTACCTCTAGATTAATACATCAAGTAAATACTTTGCATAAGCTAAGACATGAATCTGTGACTGTAGACACAATAAACAAATTCACAAATTTGAAAAAGAAATGTATGAAAGTAGATAGTTAAAAGTTTGTGCCCTATTAATGCAGAACTCCTTCCCCATTTTTATAAACAGGTTAAAGTAAGTAGTTAATTATGTGAGTATACAGAAGCCAATCTAACGACACGAGGCCTTTTATTCATCTACAGTAAGCTGTATAGATTTGAGTTCTCATTACCTGAAGTAACTGGACGCTGATCTTGTGCTGTTCCAAATGCAAATACTGCCCGGTTAACTGGCAATTCATCCATCTCTTCTGAGTCCCTTTCTTGCTGGTCTTTATCCTCTGCACTGTTATTTTCTGTCTCTTCTTTATCCTGAAATCAAAAGTCATAATCATGAAACTAATATTGTGGAAAAAGAAATTGAAAGAGTAGAACCAGCAAGGATATCCCCAAATCATTCAAGTTATTTTGCTGACTTGCACACAAATGTAAATGTTCATTCAACAGCAAAAGGACACATACATAACATGATAGATTTTGATTTTGAAAAGAAAATTTTTTTTAGTTAAAAGGTAAAACATTCTCTTTGTGAACCTGTGGCATGTTGTTCAGTACATAAAGTAGTAGTGTGACACTTCTACATTATTTCCTAAGGTTATCCAGATTTTTGCAAGGCAGTTGATAATTTATCACTGTTACTCTTCTTGATCTCGGTGAATGATGTACCTGGATATGTTTTCAGACGATGAAAACATCATGAGGGAAGTGAAAAGTGAGCAGGATTCCATATATTTACAAGGAACCTTGACAGACTCCAAAATTAGTCAAATACATGGTAAATGAAATTCAACCCAAGCAAATGTATGGTAATGAGGATGAGACAGAGTGAAAGAAGACCTTAATATGATTGTTATCCAGCAGGAAATAAGCTTCAGGATTCTATGTATGGGAAGGACTTGGGAGTCGACATTGTCCTAACCTGTCACCAGATACCTACATTAGGAGAAAAATAAAGGAGACAAACTGTCTCCCAACAAATATCAGGATTGCTTTCAGAGATATGGATGAGGAAATTTTCAACGATCTGTTCATATTCTCCATTGGGCCAGAACTAGAATCTGACTCTAAAGTTGGTCACCACATTGAAACAAGCACAGAGCTCACAGAGGATGGCAATAAAGATGGTACCAGAATGAAGAAAGCTAACTTACAGGGAATTACTAAAGGCTTTAACTTTGTCCGCCTTGAAAGAGAAGAGTGAGGGGTGATGTGATCACAACTTTTAAGTTTTTTAAACACCTTGATGATGTGGAGAGTGAACAGTTCTTTGAGAGAGGTAGTGGTAAGAGCAACCAGAGGACATAACAAGAAATTAAGCAAAAAACTTGTTGAAAAAGAAGTAAAGATGTACTTATATGAGTGTTGAATGAATGGAAGAGAATGAATGAAGACATGGTTAATGCGGACATTACACATAAATTTAAGTAACTGTTAGACACTAGAGATCATTCAGGAAATGGGACCCCATTAGTGTAAAACTCCCTCACCAGAGGGTGTAAATAGGTAATTACAAATGATTAATTACCAGAAGTCTTTTATTTCTCCAGGAGTAAGTTGCTGCCTGTTTTGCTTGTTTCTCTGCAGTTTTCTTATTCTTATATGATGTTCTTTCAGTTCATAGGAGAGAAATTGTTTTTTCTTCAATGTAATCCATTTATCAGAAGCAGCAGGAAATTTGTATGGCAGGAAATTTGTGTGCCTGCATAAGGGATCAAGATGAGGGCTTTGTGTACTATTTATTAACTTTTATCTACCAACACTCTTTAAACATATCTTCCTATTACCTCCTTTTACAGCTGTCATCATTTCTAAGTTCACCAGCTTATTAACATCCATTTTTTACTCAAGTAGATCTCCAGCAATGTTTTTATCATGACAAAGACTTTTAGTATTCCTTAACCAAAATTTAAGCTTAGGGGCAAAAGTAGCTGTGATTCAGGATATTATGGAATCCTTCATACATTGTGTTTATTTCAACCAGTATCAAGGCTGGTATAAAATGGTATAAGCTGATTGCAGCATGTGAAAATGTTATATGCATGTCATCCTTTTCACTGCCTGGATTGGAAGTCACATATCTGCAAGTGATGAACTGTACTAGTTTCAGTATGCATAACCCTACAGTGTGTGCAAATCCATTCACAGTGGGAAAGACTGGATCATCAACTCTTACACAGTGAAATGCACATCCACTTTAATACCTGTCACTGTGCTACTCAGAGTTTTCTTAAAGAGGAAAATATATTACTAGTTGATGCTGTAGTAACAACAAAACCAGATGCTACCTGAAGATTGCCTATGGTGTTATAGCTTAACTCTTAGAATCATCATGGAAATGTATGATGCATACAAGATGACTTGTCATCTTATCCTCATGGATACTTTTGATATGTTATGATTTTTTCACTTGCACCCATTAGCCTCTAAACAAGTGATCATATGAATCACATATGGAAATGGTAAGAATCAGAGGTACACGAGTCTGATCACCATGACTTGTACCGATCTTGTATTCTCACAGTATTGCACATGTGTCAAGGGAAGCATACATATCTTACTCACCATAGTACCTGATGTGATGCATAAATATGTTCATCCTTCCTGATCATAATCATCAAAATGATGTCTGTTACTGTGTAAGGTACCCCTAAAGAGGCACAAGCATTGAGTGCTATTTCATTACCATCAAATCACCAGGGTCTTGACAAAAACACATTAGAATGCATTCTGCTGCTTATCACATCACAGGAAAAAGCATACTAACAAAGATGTGTTAAATGCATTGTACTTCTTGATTTGTCTTATAAAAGTCATGTCAGCATTTGCTGTGCTGCCTGATGGGTTATAGGAGGTCAAAGACGCATCAACATATGTGCTGCTTGACACATTACATGAGATGCTACTACACAGGCAAGGATATATTCACATGGAGTCTGCCACTTAATGTGTCATCATAGGGGACCTTTTTCAGTTAACAAAAGAGGATAAATGTGAAAAGATGCATGGATATATGTGGCACTGCAGATATTTGGAGAAAGTCACGAGAATTAAAATTAAGCACATATTCTTTTTAGATAATTCATACATAAAAAATAGCCTGTAATATCAATGTACAGTCAGTCATACTCCCTGGAGGATAGTCACTTCTTCATTATTAAGTTAACTGCATATTCCCTATTTGTGGAATATTCGTGTAAATCAAGTCAGGATTCCTTATATAATTTCTGACGAAAGGAAATGACAAAAACAATGAATACATGGATGGGTGAGTTGTTAAGATCACCCTTGATAGGAATAGGTATATCAGAATCTCTGAAAATAATGATATGATGATTTGTAAACAAAATTAATACCTACTGTTGGAACAACAAACTCATAAGAGAATGAAAATATAATCAGCACTGCATTCAAAATAACTTAAGCAAGAATAACCAAAACAAGGGATAAATCAAGGATCACCAAAACAAGGGATAAAGATGTGCAGCATTAAACAGACAGAATCAAACTTATACAGATTTCCCAAAATTCACATCTGGATCTCCGTCTTATCTTCTTTCTTACTACAGTGCATAGTGCTAACTTAAAATAGCTTCTCATCACCTCCAGCTGGAGCACACACAATCTGAATTTCTTAGCTGCTACAAAATATTACAGTACCACATATTGAGGATCATTCCGTGTAACTGTTGACACAAGTCTCTCTGTCATGTTTTGAGTCTGAAAAGAGAACTAATGTATGAGCTTAACACTTCAGCATGGTGTCCTAGAAGTTTTAAATTAAGTGATTAAAACTAATGCCAGTACAGTATTCTTACCATAGAAATACATACTTTGCTGCTGCAGAATCTCCTTTTATGAGGCTTCCACAGTGCCCAGGAAGCCAGCCATGTCCACTTGGCAAAATCACAGATCAAGATGTGTGATGTTCTGTGTCTTTATAGGGTGAGCACAAGAACAGTGAGGAATAAATGTTTCGTGTCTTCAGTGTGGAAGTTACATCATGTTGAATTGGTGTTAGTAATATTGGAGAGAAGGGTAGTATCCAGAATGCAGATGAGAAAGATTAATTGTACATGTCTAAGGAGTGTTGCTTTATGTGAGTTTATGTCTGGTGGGATGGTGTTTAACACTAGGTTAGGAGAGTAGATGTTTAGTGCTTGTCGATCCATTTCAATATTTATTTGTATAGTCAGTGTCAAGTTTGTTGGGTGTGGGGGTGTCTGTATGCATAGACTGTTGAAGTGTGAGGCAGGGGTACCCCACATTTTTTCTTTTTATTTCTATTGGGAGCTGATAATGGTTTTGGAGTGTTTGGGATGAGAAGAGTCAGTAAATAAAGGCAATAACAAAAATACACTTTTACTACTGAAGATATCACTGAGTATTCTCTACTGATATGACATTTGTAAAAACATGCACTATCTACTTCATTTGCACTTAAGTACTGTCCACATGTACTTGATAATTATTGAAAACTACTTAAATTTCAGGCTTTTTAAATGGTTAACACAGGCCATGTGCATAGTGAGAGTGTATGTGGTTTTAGGATTGTCTTTAACACCTGAAGAATGTTTTAAAGATTTTTTTTTGTAGGAGCACCACAAAGATAACTTATAGATTTAAAAGAAACATATATCAATAAACTCCTTTTGCTTGGAATATACTTAGGTAGGGGAACAAGATTTTTTTTTCTGTCGTACAGATAATTAACATTGGTAGTGGGGAAGGCTGTGATGATCTGGGAAAATGTGGGGCAAAAGTAAGGGAAACACCTCTAGAAATCAACAAAACCAATGAAAACTTTTCCAAGCTTGCTGTGTCAACTTAGATACACCATATTTATGATATTCGTTTGAAAAAATATAATTATTATATCATTTGCATTTACTTGCTGGGAGGTTTGTCTACTGTGTGTAGTTCTTGCAGAGTATGTTTACTTCTTCCAACCATATGTAACCAATTAAGGCAGAAGGAAGAGAATGAAATGGTATTTCGTATATTTTCGACTATTATACCGAATATTGACATAAATCTCAGCACTCCCAGTGAAGGTAGGAGAGGTTCTCATAGGTTCTCTTCATTATACAGTGTTTCACTGACTTTTACGTTACATTTTACCTAATCATGATAGTCCCTCTATCACTCTAAGCAGGGAAAAGATAATGCTCCAAATCATGCTCTTACTGGCTATTTTAAATAACCTTAAAGAGTCGGTGTTTCTTCGATGATATTCCTGTGGTGCCTTCAAACTGGGACTCTACGCTTAATGAAAATGTTAAGTTGCAGTATGCAAGGTTAGGCTTTCAGTTCATATTTATCTGTAATTTTCGAAAAGAAAGACAGGACCAACTCGATAAACCGACTTAACGTATTCATACTTTCTTTAAAGGGAAATAGAGTTTTACTTACTAAAGCGTATCCATTACTATGATTTTTGTTGATATTTAGATAAAATCGGCACGCATCAAATGGTAATAATTAGACAAGCACTAATCACAGTTAAATGCAGGAATGAACCTTTGGTATGAGAGGAACCGGATGAACAAGTCAGTGCGAATTACCTTTTCTTCTATGTGGCAAGTGATAAGCCAGTTTTGACGCCCAAAGGAACGTTAAAGCTTCTACAGCAAAGTTAGTCTGATTATCTTAAGCTTCTTGATTATATATTGTGATTACAGTGAACGGGATGACAGACATTCCGGGGAAGATTCCTGGAACATATGTTTGTGTTGTCAAACAACGGTTGCCATGGAGACCGTGAGAGTGAGCGAAGTTATCAAGACCTACATTGTTATCTATTTAAGTGTCACTACTTTTTTTATTTGAAATATCATTGCGAAGTTTGCTTTAAGTAAAAGACGGATAGTAAGGTGTTAGTGATTAATGACAACTATGGGCACCCTTAATGGGTAGTATGTAAAATTTTGGTCGTGCCAGGTAACATCAGCTCAGTGGAACAAGATTTAAAATTAAGAAATTTTATTCTCGAGAGAAATGGTACTCCAGGAAGCAATATTATGAGTTGCCTATATTACAATAATACCAATCTCAAGTAGCTCCGTACGTAAAATATCGGATAACAATCTTAGATGTACGTTATTTTCAAGGTTCAATTCAACTGATTTGTTCTCGCACATATTAGTGATCTTACCACCTATTAAACTAAACTGTGGCAGTTACATTCTTGATATAATGTACAAGTGTACCTTTTACTTGCAGGAAATACGTCTTACACTAATTTGATCATGTTACTGTGAACGTTAACATTACACAGATTCTGCTTTATCTGTTGATTCTAGTTTTACAGTCATCTCGTAGACTCCTTACATAAAGATTCCATGAATATAGTTCGTGTTATATTCAGTAATCTCAATACCTCTTTTGCTGATAATATAAACATGAAATTACCATTAAAAATCCTTAACCAAAAGTATTCAGAGTACTCTTCTGATCCATCGTAAAGGCTGCCGTAATACTACTGTCGCAGTCATCACCAATACTATTAGAGTATTGTGGCAACAGTTCATCACACCACAACTTCACAGGGGTTAGGTAGGCTGTCCTCGAAATGATTCCAGTGAAGTCGAGGCCCTTTCTTTTATCTTCCTTGACGATTGCAAGTAACGTAACAGCCAGCCATTACGGCCACTTCGGCACTTGATTTCTTCTTTACTTCTGAACCCTCCTACTAAACGTAAACTCTTTCTACTCTTACGGTTCTCTGATCACAGTGTTACCTCTGTCACTTCCAGATGGGCACGTCCGCCCTAACCCCCTCTTGAAATGTCATCTCTCGAGCTTTAGGAGGGCTCATTAATCATCATCTCAGCGTAGTATAGCAAGACAAACGTTTTTGGGAACTGCCTCGTTGGCTGTAATGCCGACAGCTGTAATGACAGGATGACGGAAGTTATCTCAGATGGAATGGAGTTTTACGTTGCCTATTACTACACCTCTATTTGGTCGTGGTTTAATCGCTCCCATTAATCTCTTTAGCTCTCCAACCGATAAAACTGCTCATTTTGGTACATTAATCTACTCTAACTATAGTTAGTTGATTCCACGTTGAACCTATGCTGTCTCCTATACGAAATTTCCATTTTTATGTGGGCAAGGCATATTGGGCTCATTAACATATCTCCACAAACCGTAAGGTAGTGTGCTGCTGAACTAACACCGGTCCTTATTTGCCCGTTTCATCTGTTTGAAAGCAAATTTTCCTTCATAATGGTAAAATTTCTTGATGCATTCCATCTCTAAAACAGACTGTTATAACCCCCTCAACAATTGATCCATTGATTTAATTTTCGCTGTCTCTAAAAAGTCTTTTGAAACTCCTAAACTCTTGCTTTCTCCAACACTTACAATCCCATTCCCTTCTTTCTTATCACCCATACAACTTGCGACTCTCCTCTTTCAGGTATCTTAGTTAACTAAAGCACTTGGCAGCGTCGCATAAGTCTCTGCTGCTTGGCTTCTTTCCTTTGGCTTTTTTTGCTCTCTATTCTGTTATCCATAACTTTCTCTGTAGTTGATCCATTACAGAGGTAATTGATAGGGCGACTTTCCCATCCTATCTTTTCAAATAGTTTTGTCCCTCAGGGTTCTGCCCTGTTACCTTCTCTCTTTAAATGATCTCTTCAGCCTCAAACCCTATTCACTCCAATGCTGATAGTTTCATATCACATTCTTCAAACCCTCTTTCCCTTCCCTCCTTACTTATATACTCAACCTTTTTCTCTTACTGACCATCTCTCTTAATTCCTCTTACTGAACCATCTCTCTTAATTCGGACCTGTGCAGCATCTCAAAATGGGGACCAACTATATCCTCCACTCTTTTGTGGTGTTTTCTTGTGAGTATTTCTGTAGGGGTCATACTCTCCTTAGTATGGAATACTGTTCATATATCTGGGGTGGCTTTTTCTCCACCTCTCTTAGACAGATTGGAAAAAACCTTCAGCCTCATTACTGTATTTCCCCAGTTGTCAGCTACACTTATGTCTAACACTCTCTGTCCACAGTGATGTTGCACTACAGGTATTGTTTTTGCTGCTGCTGTCTTAAGCCATATAAATGTGTCACTGCCATGAAGACTTGGGCCCCTGGGGTGCGCCCAGCAACTGGCTCCTATGAGTTTGTATGTGGAGATTTGTAAAGCAAACAGCATAGCTGTGGAATTTTCTTCCTTCTTTTGTCTTTTCTTCTTCATACGATCTCTCATCCTTATAAGTTGAGACACATGAGGAAATCTTGATTTTCTTCATTCTTTTTCTTATACTGTGTCTTCTTTCCACCAGAGATGTCCATGACTGGAATATATTGTTGCCCGTGCCACTTTAATTACTAAAGCCATTTTAGCTAGAGCAGCAGATATGTGACAGCCTGACTCACCAGTTGCAGCAGCTTCAACAGCAGATATACGAGGCAAGTCAATTCCTGGCATGGGTTTGGTCATGGCTGAAGTGAAGGAACAGTTGAAGGACCAGATAAGCAGCAGAAAGGAGCCTCAGATACGGGGAAGCAGATGTTAAAGTAGCCGTTTGGTAAGAAGTCAGAATGTCTGGTTGAGCAAGGAAAGCAGGCAGGCCAACATGTGTAGTAGGGTAACCAAGAAGAGGAAGAATCACGTCAGAACACAGAGCAGGTAGACTGGCAAGGAGAGCAAATGAACCAACATGAGCAGCAGCTGGATGGTAATTGAAAGCAGATGGATCAAGACGAGCAGAAACTTCGACCAGCAGAAGCAGGTAGACCAAGAGAGGTAGTGGCTGGACTGGGAGTAAGGCATGATGCATCTGGAGTATAAGATCAGTGCTGAGCTGATCGACTTGGGTGGAAGCCAGGTTAGAAGCCAAAGAAATAGGTGTCGTTCTTTGGAACCAAGCAAAGGCTCAAACACAGTTTGGTGGGACAGCAGGTAAGTGGATTACTCAGTACCTAGTCGTGTGTGAGGAACTTGAATTCTGGGAATTTTATTTTTTTTTTTTTTACCTGAAACCAACCATCCTCAGTGTTGGTGGGACTCTGTATAGCAGAAGTCACAGGAGCTCCATTGGATGACTTCATGGTAAACTTTGAGCTGCTGGCAGTAAACTGGATACCAGAGGAATACACCATACACATCGCTGGCCATGGCTTCAAAGAGGTCAGTACTGGCAATCCAGGGGCACATGTCCAAACAAGAGTAGCATAGTCACAAGACCCTGGTGGGTGCACTTTTGACAACATCCCACCTCTTATGCAAGAGAACTTACACTACTTAGGTTGCCCAAAGGTTAGTGTTCTTTGGGTTCATCATAAAGGGCATGGGATGAAGGCATTTGTTACCATGAAAGGCAAGAGGGTCTCTCCTGTGTGGTACCCTTGGAGAGAAAAATTATTATATTAGAAGGCCATTGGTTCCAGTAAGTATGTTGGTCGAGTTTCTTCCTGCCATTGTGCGGAAGTTCATAGTCGCTAACCTCTCCCTGTAACTCGACTCCTTTATTTCTGAAGCAATCTTTAATCCTCCTCTTGACCTTTTATATCAGATATATATTTCTTTTAGCAGGACAACCAAATTGGACCAATTCAAGCCTGTTATACACAGTAAATGTTTTACTGAACTTTTCTTGAACCTTACAACCTCACACACCATTTTACAAGAGCTTGCACAGTGTTCAAAGATTCAGCATCATCCACTTATCATGAAGTGTGGTGAATGACTGTCATGCTTATATGCATCTTGTAGTGACAGGAGTAAGGGAGGGACTTTTGGGAGGAAATGAGTGCTTCAACAATTTTATGGAAGGTACTAAGTGTTAGTGGTGGGAGATTTCAATGCAAGTGTGGGTTATGTGGCAGTGGAGGGTATAATGAGAGGGCATGGGGTACCCATTGTAGATAGAAACTGTTAATAGTTTGTAGAGTTGTGTGCTGAAAAAGGATTAGGGAGTGGGTATATCAGGTTCTGCAAAAAGAGTGTATACATATGTTCGTGAGTAAAGCTGGGGTCACTGGGCATTATTGGATTACATAATGACAAAATTGCAAAGGGATAGACTGTTGAATGTAAATGTGCCAAAATGGGCAACTAGTGGGATGTTGAAGGCAAGTGTAAAGGTCTGTAGTGGCTTTAAGAAAGAGGTAATGATATGAGTGAAAAAGAGTAATGAAAGTGAGTGGGCTTGAAAAAAGGCTTGTGTACAGAGATGCCAAGACGGGTTGTGTGAAGAGGGGCTACGTCAGTGTAAATGAAGCAAGGGGATTGGGCAAGAAGTGGAAGATATTTGTGGAAAAAGTGCTTAAATATGTGAGTGAAATGTATAGTATGCGGAAGGTGGGATGTGGGTGTTTGAGTAAAGAAATGTGAAAGAATAGGTGTATGGGTGCAACCTGCAGGGAAGGATAAAGGGACTTGGGAGATGTACTAGAAAAAGTGGCAGGAGGTATGGTGGAAGGTACAAGGGCTGTAAAAGAGGATGAATGAGAGATGGCAAACTTCACAGAAAATAGAAAAGGTCTTGAAGGGAGGTGTATCGTAAGAACAACAAAATGAATGGTAGTATCAGTGAAGGGAACTGATAAGGAAATAGTAATAGACTAAAGAAGAGGTAGAAATGTAATGAGTATTTTGAAGGATTTCTGAATGTGTTAGATATTAGGGTGGCAGATATCAGGTGTTTGGGACAATGAGGTATATGGAAGGAGAGAGTCATTGCAAATGGTTTGGTGAAAAGTTTGTTGTGTAAGATGAAGTTCGGAAAAGTAGCTGTAATGGATAGGGCTACAGCTGAATTTCTCCATGAAGTGGGTAACAGTGTTGTTGATTGATTAGTCCAGATTGTCATTGTATATGTAGCTCAATGTGAAGTGCTTGAGGATTCTCAGAATTCCTGCATAGTATCACTATATAAATGCAAGGGGATAAATGCTGAATGACAGCAATGTAAATCCGTTGAATATATCTGGTAAGTGGTACAAGAGAGGAGATATTGAAATATAAGTGGCATGCAGAAAGCATCTAATAAGGGAAGAGCACTGTGGCTTCAAGAGTGTTGGATGATGTGTGGACCAGGTACTTCCTTTGAAGAATTTGTGTGAGAAGTACTTTAAAAGGCATTTATGGATCTAGAGAAGGTGCATGACAGGGTTGAGAGATGCTGGAAGTTGCTCTGAATACTGTATGTGTTTGGGAGGAAAACGACTATATGGAATGAGACTTTATCAGGAGCATGTGTACAAGTTGGAAGGGAGAAGGTTGAGTGGTTCCACATGAAGGTGGGTCTGCTTCAAGGGTTTGTGATGTCAACATGATTGTTTAATCTATTTATTGATAGGTTGGTGAGGGTGATATATGAGAGGGGCCTGGAGAGAGGGGTGGGGGGGCCCTGGCAGGTGAGGCAACTGTTGTTTACTGATGACATGGCTTTGGTGATGGGCCCAAGTAAGAAGCTGGTGTTTGAGTTTGGTAAAGTGTTTGGAAGGAGGAAATTGAGAATTAATGTGATTAAAAGTAATGTAATGAGGTTTAATAAGTAAGACAGGTTGGTTTGGGTGTGACTTTGAATGTGGAGAACCTGGAAGAAGTCTAGTGCTTCAGATATGTAGGAGTGGAGATTGCAGCAGATGGAACTGTGGGAGCTGAATTGAACCATAGGATGAGACAAGAGGCAAAGGTTCACATAGGAATGTGTGGAAGGAAAGGTCTCTGTCTTAGAGGAAAAGATGGGTATATTTGATGGCATATTTGAAATGATAGTGCTTGAGCTCTTTAAATGCAAAAGAATGGAAGAGAATGGATTTCTTGGAAATATGATGCAAAGGAAAATATGTGACTAGAGGAGGGTTAAATTTTGTGAAGAATACAATATGAGAGTAGTGTGGTAGTAAGTTGTGTATGACAGAAAGCTGGAAAGGGTGTAGTGAATTGGTTTAGGATGAGCTAAGAGAGAGTGACTATGAGGATATACATGTCAGAAGTTGAGGGAGCAAGTTGGAAGGTGAGACCGAGAAGGCAGTGAAAGGAAGGGGTGAAAGAAACTTCGAGTTATCAGGTCTAGAGCATGTATGAGGGTAAGGGGTGTTAATGGGATAGAGAAAACTGGTACTATTTGGTATACAAGGGATATTGTGCTGAACCAGGGCAATGAAGTAGTAATGGTCTCCGAGGTTTGGCTGTGGACAGAGTTCTGGTTTCATTGCATTATACTTGACAGCTAGAGAGAGATTTGAACAGATGAGGCCATTCTTCATCTGTTCTTGGTGCTATCTCACTAATGGGAAACCATGATCAGTATATATATATATATATATATATATATATATATATATATATATATTTTTTTTTTTTTTTTTTTTTTTATT
>JAYMFT010399636.1:0-19021 GCA_038088735.1 Panulirus argus | reverse complement strand
CCTGAGGGTGGGGCCAACACAGGCCTGAGGGTGGGGCCAACACAGGCCTGAGGGTGGGGCCAACACAGGCCTGAGGGTGGGGCCAACACAGGCCTGAGGGGGGAGAGAATGAGGCAAAAATATGGAGGTATATATTTACAGGGCGAGGGGGAGACCTGGTGGTGACGGGAGGCGAAGAGTGTGACAACCACGGGTGCTGGTGCTCCAGTCTGGTCTGGCGAGACCACGTCAGACTCTTTGATAGTGTTGGGTCCAGAAGGTAGTGTGACAATGACGTAGTTCTCGACTATCCTGGTGAATTGATGGCTGGCCAGCCAAAAACGCGGCGAGGATTATACTGGTGTACAGGCCCGTGCTGGTGACCATCCTGGTACGACATACAATGGAACACGGAAGGCTGTCACTGGTTATTGTGAAAGACCGATTGATTCTGACGTGTTTAGCGTTATGAATCATAACGTTTCGACTCTCTTAAAGCAGATTTCGCTTTAAGCTTGCATCATATAGCTGAATCCGGACAACCGAAAGATTAAGAACTTAGAGTTTGTGGACACCTTAAGAACGATTTCCCATGATGATTTCCTATTTATCAGAATAACTGTACTTATCTATATTGTGTTAATCATGCCCAGGTAACAGACTGA
This sequence comes from Panulirus argus, assembly GCA_038088735.1. Classification (NCBI taxonomy): domain Eukaryota; kingdom Metazoa; phylum Arthropoda; class Malacostraca; order Decapoda; family Palinuridae; genus Panulirus; species Panulirus argus. The sequence continues at coordinate 18,377 of JAYMFT010399636.1, read as the reverse complement.
TAAGGTCCGTGGTTAGAGATATACGTGGTTGCCTCATTGCGTTCTCATTAACATATTTTCACACTTTATATGAGATGATCGTAACAGACGATTCTGCTCTTATGTAATCGAAATGAGGTTTTCAGCTTGGATGTCTACAATGTCAGTATCAAAGATAAAACCATCGTTTGCTAGCTGGCTAAAGACATGCAAGGAATACCTTCTTTTTCAGTTACATTGCTAGATACCATCGAGTTCGCGAAACGTTACCACAGCTTCTATCAACATTGTTCTTAAGGCGCATACAATTAACTCTGATGTATTCTTTTTCAAAGCTGAAACCTAGTGATGAGTTGGTAATTAAAATGAAAAAGATAAATACTCTGGTTCCAAGACAGGACCTTGAGGGACGCGTCAGTATAAAGTCTCAGCAGCGGGAAAATGTGAAAGCATTTTTCTTATTCTTCATATGAATTACATGATTTTTATCTACATACAAGTGTGTCTTTACACGCTAAAATCTATTCCTTTCTTAACGTCACTTTAGATACCGCAATCCTCCTTTTCTGAGGGATCATATAACATCACAGAAACAAGCTACTGTCCAAGGACTTGTTGTGACAAGCAAAAAAGTTTTATGAGGAACCGGAATGCTTATGAAACCCCGGTAGACTTTTGGCTTATAAAAGCACATTTGTGAATTGCGAAGAAACTAACTAAATTCGTTGAAAAAGAAAATGAATGTTGAGGGATATATATGACAAATATGATATAGGGCTATAGACTCATCGACTAAATGGAGAGTGTATCGTACTTCTGGGAGATGGAGGGGAAAGGGGTTATTATGAGGTCGGCACAGCAAACAAAATCAACATCTTCAAGTGGATGATGAACTTATCTTCAAGAATGCTATGCGACAGATTGTAAATGGGAGCGACACGCGACTCTCTTAAGCTGTACACCTGGCGATGCTTAGATCAAGCACCGTGAAGGATCGCGAGAGAAATAACAGACAATCGTGAGAGTAGAGCATGCCAAGGAAAAAATTTCGAATAACTGTTCGTTGCATCGGTGTTCTGATCAACATGTGTATATCACAGGGACACTTCTCAGGCTCAGATGTACATATTCATGAAAATATATCATGGTAGGCAAGAAGCAATTACAGATTTTCCGTATGGAAACTGTAGATCATACGACACTGATGCCAGAGTAGTTAGGGGAGTAAAGCGAACTCTTTGGTTACCAGTATTGATGTCCACACCTTGGTCAGATATGTAAATCATGGGACGCACCTCGCCCGAGGCACCAACACACACAAGACTTCACCAAAGCTTTCTAAAACCTGGTGTATATATGACGCATTTCAGGATTATCTCTAGCCTCACCTGTTGCTACCAGCAGGTCACCAGCACAACTCTTGCCTTTCCCAGCCCTCGCCTGGCCTGGCCTGACATCTTTCCTCTCAAGTCGACCATTAGCAACATTGTGACATCTTTCCGTTATGGGAAAACTATCACATACGTATTCTAAGCTTATCCTCGATGCAGTATATCTATGACGACATCAGCTACTTGGCCAAGAGAGAGGCACACCTCTGTTGCCTCCACAACCATAAGAACCGAAGATGGATTTGATTAGAAGAAATATACATAAAACTTTGTTGCTACTGCAGTTGCTGCTACCGTTGCTGCTTCTTGAAACACGAAACATTACACACAATACTGTATGTTTGCCTGAGGTCCCTCACACGATGGAAGTGTGAAAAGATTAGTTTCTCTGATACAACTGAAGCTTTATGATGTAGACAGTGAACAGTTCTTCCAAGGATGCAAAAATAGGACACCTTGAGGCCTTAACATGAAAGTAAAGAAGAAATTCGTTGAAAATGGTGTGAAGAAGGACTTCTGTAGTAAGAGAGTGGCAGATGAACCGAATTCAGACCGAATGAGGATATAGTAAATGTGAACAGCATACTGAAGCTCAAAGAATTGCATGATAGTAAAGTTCAAGAGACAAAACTATAGGAGTATAAAACTACCACTCTGTACGTTACAAAGAGTTAATTGCAAACAGGTAATTTGACACAGAAAAGAATGGGGGAGTAACACCTGATCTCGGCTTTTAAGTGTTCGAGCGAGATTGGTGACGTGAACGGTGAACAGTTTTTCGAAAGCTTTAGGGATAGAACAACCAAAGGACATAACATGAAATTAAGTACAGGTTTGAAATATGTTGAAAAATCAATGATGTAAACAAATGAAGGATAAAAAATGTGGATGAAGGGAGTAACTGAATGTTCACAAACTCAGGGCCTAAAGAAATCCCAAGATAGTCGAGATGGACTCTTTTTAGTGTAACAAATATGTAATCGCACACACACACACAATAACAGACGTCTTAGTAATATTTGTCAATCGATATGAATATAAAGTTTTTAAATATATATCAAAGTTGAGGTTTTCATACCATACTTGTTCAGTAACTTGTTCTTAGTCCATTTTACTAAGAACCATTTTCACACTTTTTTTTTTAAATAAGTGCGGTAATAATACCGACCTTTTATGGAAAGAGGAAGGAACTCTTAGTTCGCCCATTCTTGCGTCCGTTGCTCTGTCTGGCAACGGACTTGAAAATTGAAGGGATTTTGACGCAATTATTACTTTTTGTTGTCTGCGTGTAGAACAAGTTGACACCGTAGTAAGAGACGATAGTTTAAGTGGAATCCGCACTTGATATTGAGGAGGATGTCTGAATGTTCTGCACGCAACCAAATTGCTGGATTCAGCAGCGTTATTCACTTGTGCTAAACGTGAAGTCTTTTCTATAAATAAAGATTGCCATTACTGATATACTGCAGAAGTAAAAGATTATCATTTTTCTGCGCAAACTTTCACCCAGTGGCATCCAAACTAAGTTCTCCAAGCGAAACTTTCAGAGATCAGTTTAATCCTTGTCCAGGCTGGGTATTACGGCTCCAGTTTGCCAGCAAAATGAAAACGAGAGAGGATGTAGCAGGCAGGAAGGGGTTCTTTGCAGTGGTCCGTGACATATTCAATCAAAGTGTCAAAGAACTTTCGAGGCTTGCTTCCTGCTAGTTTAGAAGAGAAGCCATTTGGATATGGAAGCTACAACCTGGTGATTTTTGCAGATTCTGTTAAAGGATATTTGGGTGAAGATATTTCTCACCAATTTGTGTTTCCTTCGCTAATTAAGATATATATCATGCCTGAGTGAACTGTACTGATATGGATATATATATATATATATATATATATACACAAGGTACCATAGATCAGAGTGGTCTAAGAACATCTTGTCCATATTATCAACATATTTCGTTGTTCTGATGGCTATGAAGGATGTCCGTCTTCATCTCAGCTATCTATCATAAGCTTAGTTGCTACAAACTCTCCTCTTGGACTACCAGCCTCCTCGTATCGCCTAACCAGCAGGGCTCTTAAGAAAGACAGTGATTTTTCCCCTGTGGAAACACTACTTTTGTAGCACCGTGTACGTAGTTTGTAAAGCTGTATACGTTGATCGAAGCTACAGTAAACATCTACAGAAGATAATCTCAAGTACATGATGCAGAATCCTTCAACTGAGCCAAAGGACGAAGACATAGGCCACTGCTGACTGTGAGAGTCAAACACGAGAGAGAATTATCTGAATCGGATCAAGTGACACAAGGCTGTCATTACAGTTAAAGAACCTGACTACCGCAAACACGTACTGTGGAGAAGTATGCAAATCCGTCGTTCTAACCATCATCCTTACGCAGGGTCAGATTATGAAGAACTAAAGCGTCGTCTCTTGAGGCGTCAGATCCGGCCCGGTCGGAGGCGATGACCGTTCCTGTGTGGAAATGTCCGAAGCAAATCTAAGCGTTCGGTGCTGCGTCTAACGAGTGGTGCGCGTATACTACCTAAACAAAGGAGACGCAAGAGGCAGAGAAAAGTCTATATTCAGGACGAAATGTTAGTAAAGAAGGGTAGAGGAAGACCTGCGAGGACACGGGCATGACTAAACATAAAGGCTGACAAGGGAGGTGAGACAGCAGGAGAGTGACTTTACCCTCTTGACAGAATCTAATGCATAGCGTAAAAGGCTTCAGCATAAAGGAGAGAATAGATCTTCGTCTTCGGATAATCAAGAATTTTCGGAAAGCTGCAGAGATGGTCGCTCTTAAACAAATCTGTCACTTATTGTGGGGCAAATGTCGCTCAGGATTATAAGCTAAATTGTCAGTGTGATCTATATAAATATTATTCAAATCATTCAGTCAATCTGACGGTATATGTGTAGATAACGATCAGTCAATTTATTGTCAAACAAATGAATTATTAACTCATCAGCCAATTAACTATTCTGAGCCTTTGAAAAATGATTGATGTCACTGGCATGATTTAGATTATTAATCACAGTCACAAAATTATTTTGAAAGTGAGCAATTATATAATTGTTTGCTCATTCGTGTAAGTGATTGTAAAGTTGATTATTGTGTGGTTCATAAGCGTGGCTGTAAAGTCGTACGGTATGTATGTGATTTTTTTCTTTCATTACCACATCAATGGTGACTGTGGCTGCAGAGTAGATTTTAGTGACTGGCTGAGGGGTAGATTATGGTGACTATTTTTTCTGGGTAGATTACAGTGGCTGAGACTAGTGGGGGAGGGGAGGAGGAGGTAGGCACTGGTGACTACGGATGCTGGGTAGGTAACGGGATAGGTAATGGGACTTGAGCAAGGACTTGTGGGTCAACAGAGAGAGAGAGAGACGCGAACCGCTGATCAAAGAAGACACGTTAGCGTAAGTGAGGAGGTAATCAGTGCCAAAACTATCTTGACAGATGGTGATAATCAAAGATTCAGTGAAGTTTGCCTTTGATTCGTTTCTAAAACGGCAGGTTTTGCTTCGAGAACCAAGCTTCAGAAACGCCTGCCGGTCCACAACCTAAATATCCTGCCGATATCTAGTCTGTCCTAGTTGCTGCCGACATCTAAATAATGCAGAGTTTGACATGGTTACTGCTAACGCCCTAATAGCGTTCCTACTACTACCAACGTTTCTGCAAATATTTTGTCATAACAGTTAACAGCACCTAGCAAGCTTTGCTAACAGCTCTATGCAACCGTTGCTGTCAACAACAGGCCGTTGTTTCTACCAGAGCCTGGTAGAAACGAGATAGGCCAGTGGAGGAGAAAATGACTTAGTAAGAAAGAATATGGTATGGAAAAACGGAAGCCGGGAAGATGGACAGAGGGACGTGAGATATTGAAGAGCTTTAGAGAGGGTAAGGTGGTGTTTGGGGAGAAGATGGATCGAGACAGGGAGATGGCGCTGGACAAGTTGTGGTGAGAGAGGCTGTGTCCTCAGGAATGTAGGGCAGGTGGGAAAAGTGAAGGATGAGACACATGAAAGGGCCAGTAACTGCATGAGGGATGGAGATAAGACCAGGAGCGGGACAGTGGAAGTGGTTCGTTACATTATACTGGTGATGGCGAGGCAGGAGGCTAGTGGGATACAGGTGAACTGTAAAGGATAGTGAGGTGAAGTGATGAGGATGGTGAGGCGAGGTCTGGGAGGACCTAACGGGCCAGAGTGTGTGCCGCAGGCCATGCTAGAGGCCCCGAGTGTGTGTTTGACGGAAGACGACCTTACCTAGCCTACGCTTGGCGTCGAGGAGAGAGGAATGGTTACGGTGTGGCTGTGGGGCGTGTCAAGCCAAGTGTGCGTGATGATGGGTTGCTCTGAAAACATGAATGTATTCGGTAAAAAGAATATCCGAAGAGCCAAAGTGTGTGTCTGGGAAAAGCTGTGAAACTATTGAACGTTTCCTTCATAGCAAGATTAGAGGTAGGAATGGTTCAGTATCTGTTAATTCTCCTGGATGGTAAATATCATTTCTTCAGTCCAGAGAAACATCCTGGTTAGCATCAAGTGCTCCGGCAGGAACAAGATTATTAATACCCTCAACCTGCAGAACAAAAATGTGTCTTTGAAAAGGTGTGTAAAGAAGAGAGTTACATTCTTAGCTTGATATTGTTTCGTATTAGTTTGACGTTTCTGCACCTTAGCCAACAACAGACTCTTGAAAGAAAGAAGCAGGATATAGAACCGAGAATGCACGTCATGAATTCATGTGCCTGACGCTATCACTGAAGAAGACAATAGATTCTTCGAGATGAAGATCCTCCTGGTTTGTTTGACATCTTTAGAAGGACAAACGCTCAGACATTCTAACAACCGATTCAAAGATCATGTAGGAATTGAAGGTTACTTACGGAGTTCTTCATCAGCAGGTAGTGAGCGTCTGGGTGGCAATCAGTCACAAAGTACGTCTCTAATGGAAGAGATAGAGGGACGATTTAAATTGTAAGTGTGCAACTCCTTCCACAGTCAAGAAAAAAGACACAAACTGCCAGAAATCTGTCAGTAGTAGTCTAGCTAACAATGGATCACTGTCATCGTTGCTGAAAACTTCCTTCAGCCTCTGCCAGCCTCACTAGTGTTCTTCATAAGCCGAAACTTTCGGGTCATCGACAGATGCAACACGCCCTATACCAACATTATCTAAATGAAACATCTTGGCGTGGACCTCCAAGAACCTTGGTGAAAGTGAGATTGAATCTGATCACTAGAAGATTACTGGGGGAAATAAAAAGCTTCAGGAATATCTTGAGAACTTGACTGAGCGTCTTCATACATAAGGGAAATCAATGCGAGTGGAGGGAGATTATGGACTGCCAGGGACGCGGTACCCTCAGCAGGATTCAAATCCGCTGGAGCCAAATCTGGGGGAAATATGAATTATTTTCCACCTGCCCCTCCCATGGGGATGACATCAGTACCATGGATGAGGGACTCTGAGTGGAGAGAACGAACATAGGCAGATGACAGAATCATGTGGTTCAGATATCCACTTGAAGTGGACCCGACGACAAAATGATCATTATTCGCCCTCAGGAGCTGGACGTGACGTTGTCACTGCCCACACAGCCAAGCGACGAAGTGGAAACAAAGCAGTGTCCTATTCTGAGGCCGAGAGAAGATTATATTTTTTTTTCCCCCCGTAAGAGACATCAGTAAAGGACGTCATAAACAGCGTTGCAGATGAATGCAAAGCGCGGTAATCAAACCATTTAGCGGCTGGTGTGGAGACCAACCCATCAGTCATCGAATAAGTACCGGAGGGTTAAGACAACGACTTTAATTTTCGTACGAAAAAAAAAATGCGAAGAGAGTGGCAAAGAGGATCAGGAGTTTTCCCTCTAGAGTGAGGATGAAGGGACTCGCCCTAGCCATGTTCAGGCGCATATGAGAAGAGAATGGGGAGGGTTCGCCAGAGCCGATTAAGAGCGGATCCGAACAGGAGCATAAAGCTTGCGGATTTGAAGAGAATTTCCAATAATCTGATCCGTATTAAGCTGAGGGGAAATCCTTAGATTCGGTAGAGAATGATGGGATATGCCTGTAGCTTTCTCAGATGAAAAATAGAAAAAAAAAAAGTAATTCATGTTGCCATTCATACCTCCATCTCCTCACATTTCGAACTTGTGGCACAAGTTAATCAGATATCTAACAGATTCACAATAGACTGCTCCCCCTGAAAAACACGGAGGATAAAACTATTTATGCAGGGAAATTGTAAGTTATCAGATCGGATTAAATCCATACGGCAGCAGAATCATTTTGGTCATGAGCAACCTTAATAAAACAAGTGGGTGTAATAACGTTTCCCCGTCTCGATGAAGCATAGAAAATCGTCTGTCCATTTCTTAAACCAGACAGCATTCTTGTGTAGAGAATTCTCGACCAGCTCGCATAACGATGGAAAAAAAAAACAAATAACCGAGATCGAGCAGGGAAAGAGACCAGAGGCCATGCAAACATCGACACACATTGTAATCTGGATAATGAAAGCAATATATATTTGCTGGATTTTTGTCGAAAGAATAAATGCTGCTTTACATTGTAATGATCTGTTGACACTACCCGAATGAAACAGATAAGGTGCCTCTCTAACACCTTTCCACGAAATCAGATCTTAAGTTATTAAGTTATTATTGACCTTTCATCAGTACGGAAGAAAACACGTCAGACAACCTTTGAGTCTTTCGAAAAGGAGTTGTGTTTTTACATGGTTTACAGTATTTACAATATGGAACCTCCTGCCTTCAAGTATCGTGCTCACTGTACTTGTAATATGTCTCGTAAGGTCAGTTTTTGCGTTTATACTATTCAAATTCTCGACACAATACTGATATTCTTTTTCCATCTCTGTTTCCATCAATTTCTCCTCGCTTCCCGCAATGCTCTCATTCCACCATTCAAACCAGCCGGAGCCAATCCAGTCCAGAGCACGGAAATCTTTATCTCTCTCCCTGCGGCTTCAAGCATTCCTTTATATCAGTCTAAAAGTAATCTCAGGTTCCTCGCTTGCTTCACCTTCCCCAGGAAGACATACCTCTTCCAAACATATTTTATCAACTCCCATTTTGAGGAGTTTTCTCATTAGTTTAAGAGTTGTCATTCAGCGTTTTATTAAACAAGTTCCTTCATCTTTTATTTCAAACTCCAAAGTTTCATTTTTCCACCTGAGTCTATCTCGAGATGATAATCCCTTCTTTGTTACTCGATTTCATTTGCATGTAATCGCAGTTTCATAGAACACACCAATATTATGTTGCTTCGGAGTAACTTACTATGCTATTCTTTACATTACGATGAAAGTGAATTTTCTATTCCTCAAAAGCAGTACCTCTCTCTCTCTCTCTCTAAAACTTATATATATATATATATATATATATATATATATATATATAGTGGTTTGGAAATGTCTTAGGAGTAAAGTCAGGGGTTGGTGAGAGGACAAGTGCTAAGGAAAGAGTAACACTGCTCCTGAAACAGTTGTGGGAGTATGTGATAGAATGTAAGAAAAGTAAATTTTAAAGTAATGTGGGTAAAATAGAAAGTGGGTAGCCAGAGATAGGTGATAATTAGTGCTTATGCACTTGGTCATGAAAAGAAAGATCATGAGAGGCAAGTGTTTTGGTAGCAGCTGAGTTAGTGTGTCAGCAGTTTTGATGTAGGAGACCAGGTACTAATGATGGGCGATTTGAATGTAAAGGTAAGTAATATGGCAGTTGAGGGTATGATTATGGGGCATGGGGTATTCAGTGTTACGAATGGAAATGGCGAAGAGCTTCTGGAGTTGTGTGCTGAAAAAAGACTAGCGATTGGGAATACCTGGCTTAAAAACAGATATACACAAGTATAAGTATGCGAGTAGAAAAGATGGTAATCGAGAATTGTTACACTGTATATTCATAGATAGGTATGTAAAGGAAAGACTTTTGGATGAAAATGTGCTGAGAGGGGCAGCTGGCGGGATGTCTGATCATTGTCTTGTGGAGGCGAGGGTGAAGATTCGTAGAGGTTTTCGAAAAAATGGAACAATGTCGAGGAGAAGAGAGTGGCGAGAGTAAGTGAGCTTGGAAAGGGGATCTGTTTGAAGAATACCAGCAGAGATTCAGCGTAGAATGGCAGAACGTCACGGTAAATGAAGTGAGGGGAGTGAATGAAGAATAGAAAGTATTTATGGAAGTAGTGATGACATGTGCAAGAGATGCATGTGGCATGAGAAAGGTAGGAGGCGAGTAGATTAGGAAGGGTAGTGAGTGGTGGGATGAAGATGTAAAGCTGCTAGTGAAAGAGAGTAGAGGGGCATTTGGGCGGTATTTACAGGGATGGAGTGCAATTGATTAGATGTATAAGGGAGAGCGTCAGGAGATCAATAAGAAGGTGCAGGAATTGAAAAAGAGTTGGGGTGAGAGCGAATCTTTAAGGTTTAAAGTAAAAAAATGTTTTGGCAGGGGGTAAGTAGTGTGCAAAAGGCAAGACAACAAATGGAAACAGCGGTGAAGAGGGCAAAAGAGGAAGAGACAGCTGGTAGTGATGAAGTGAGGAGGAGATGGAACGAGTATTTTAAAGGCTTGTTCATTGTGATTAATGATAGGATGACAAGCGTAGGATGTATTGGTCGGGGTGGTATGCAAAGTGAAAGTCATGGAGAGCGGTTTGTTAAAGAGAGAAGAGAAGGTGAAAGCCTTGCGGATGAAATGCGGCACGGCGGCGGCATTGGGTGGTATTGCAGTTGAATCTATTAAGAAAGGGAGTGACTGTTTTGTTGACTGGTTGGTAAGGATATTCAGTGTATGTATGGGTTATGGTGAGGCGTCTGAGGATTGGCCAAATGCGTGTAAATGTAAAAAGGCAAAGGGGATAGAGGTAATCGTTCAAACTACAGAGAAGCAAGTTTGTTGAGTATACCTGGCAAGTTGTATGGGAGGGTACTGATTGAAGGAGTGAAGGCACGTACAGAGTATCAGATCGGAAAGGAGCAATGTGGTTTCAGAAGCGGTAGAGGCTGTGAGGATCAGGCGTTTGTTTTAAATAATGTGTACGAGAAAAATTTAAAAAAACAGATGGACTTTTATGTAGCATTTACGCATCTGGAGAAGGCATATGATAGGGTTAATGGATATGCTTTGTGGAAGGTCTTAAGAATATATGGTGTGGGAGGTAAGCCGCTAGAAGCAGCGAGAAGTTTTTATCAAGAGTGTAAGGCCTGTGTACGAGTAGGAAGAGACGAGAGTGAACGTTTCCAAGTGGGGGTTGGTCTGCGACAGGGTGTGATGTCACCATAGTTCTTTGATTTCTTTGTGGATGGGATGGCGAGGGAGGTAAATGCAAGATTTTTGGAGAGAGGGGAGAGTATGCAGTCTGTTGGGGATGAGAGGGCATGGGAAGTGTCAGTCGTTGTCTGCTGATGATACAGCACTGGTGGCTGATTCGAGTGAGAAACTATTAAAGTTGGTGACTGAGTTTGAAAGGTGGTCTGAAAGGAGAAAGTCATTAGGTTCAGCAGAATTGAGGGACAAGATAGCTGGGATGTAATTTGAATGGAGAAAAATTGGAGGAAGTGAAGTGCTTTAGGTATCTGGGAGTGGATTTGGCAGCGAATGGAACCATGGAAGCGAAATGTGCCATAGGGTGGGGAAGGGGGCGAAGGTTCTGAGGGCGCTGAAGAACATGTGGAAAGAGAGAACGTAATCTGGAAGAGCAAAAATAGATATACTTGAAAGAATAGTATTCCCAACAATATGATAAGGATGTTAAGCATGGGCGGAGGAGGGTGAATGTGTTGGAATGAAATGTTTGAGGACAATATGTGGTGTGAGATGGTTTGATCGAACAAGTAATGAAAGGGTAAGAGAGATGTGGAGTAATTTTAAAGAGTGTGGTTTAGAGAGCTGAAGAGGGTGTGTTGAAAGGGTTCTGGAGGTATGAAGGGAACGAGTTCGGTAAGGTTGACAAGGAGGGTATACGTGTCGAAAGTGGAGGGAACAAACCACAAAACCTTCGAGACTTCCGCACCCTGATGTAGCAGAAACATCAGACAGAGGTCTGCAGCTGCCACGAACCTTTGGTAAACCTTCTGAAATGGTCTCCGGAAAATAAGTAGTCGTCTCTTAAAACTCAGCCCTTTGACGCCGAGAGAACAGCTGTGGCGGGAACCGGGTATAGCACCACCCTGAGGTGTGTCCTCGCAACTGGAGACATCAAGTGAGAGAAGCCAAAAGCATCGCGGGTATTTCTTGACAGATTTCAATTACTGTACAAGTGTTTTACCAGGAAGCTACAGTCCATCTGCTGCTTCATTAGGATGGAAATTGAATACCGAGTCTGTGTAGCTCATACGACTAAACAATAAGACTAATCATTTTAACGTAGGGGATTTTTAAGATAAAATAATCTTTACGACGTTCTTTGAGTTGCTCATGTCGTCTTGTCTTCAGTTCCATTAACCACCGGAGATGAAAGGGTTAGTTACGATACATTGTTCGGTTTCCACGGCGTGTTGGCGTTTTGCTATTGTTAAAAAGTCAAGACTTTCATTCTAACATTTAGTTCAGTTTAAACCACGTGTGCAATATGAATTGAGAAGAAACTACATATATTTCTATACGTACAGACTCAGTCCAATACCAAAGAATTGAAAATGATACCACATCTGACGATCAAATATGATTAAGCAAGGATGTCATGATAATCATATCAAGGAGACTTACCTGTATGAAGATAAATACAGTAATACAGATGGTACAGCACAGAGCTGGATCGTCTGTGATCTGGGAAGGATTATAACCCCTGAGCCTCGCGCAATGACAACATGGAGAGAGCAACAATCCAAGCCTAACCCAGCAGCCTGTGGTGAGGCCGAGTCCAAACACTATCCTCTCACACTGTCATGCCTCAGGTTCAAGCATTCACTGTTGACAGGGAACTCACTGTGTCCTGTGGATTTCACAGTGTCACAGGTTGGGCAGGTGCACTAGCTGCTGGAAGGTACCCCAGTTGCTGCACTTGTCTGGTTCGGTGCCTGGAGGGTCCGGAAGAACATCATGAACTCTTACCTTTTTTTGGCGTCGTCTCTCCTCGGCTCTCAACTCCGCAGCAAGTCTGGTCTCCTCGAAATACCGGATCATGTGGAAGAGATCGGCGCTTGGAGGCTGCTGACTGGTATAGGCGAGGAGTGAGCGGAGGTGGCCCGGGTGGGCGTGGGGCTTGTGGGGTGCTTTGGCCCCGCTGTCGGTGGGGGGCTTGTGGGGTTGGCAACTGCAGCCCGACCCGTAGCAATCAGCCGCACCATCGAGACACACACAAAAGAGCACTGCATCGGACACTAGAATACTGATTACTGCACTGCACACACTGCATAGAGTCATGAATAACGCACTTGACTGTCCGCGTTGCACTGTAGCAGGTAATCCCAGAGCCGCAGAGAAGATGGCGTCGTTGGGTCCGACCGGCTTTAAACCACTGTTTTAACCTAGTGTTTAAACTCACTGCGCCATGTTGACAGGGAACTCACTGTGTCCTGTTGATTTCACCTTGTCACTTGAGGGTTAATGATAAATGTGGTTCGCACACACACTAGGTTTAGTAAGAGTAAAGACGGCTTGAAGGAACACAGGCTTGAAAGGGACATTTACCTGGGAGGTCTATACAGTGCCGGTGCAGGATACACTCTGACCCATCACCGTGTAACACTCCAACATGACACCTCTTGCCACGTCAAACACACCTCACCACTCAGACAAGCAACTGACAATAACGCAGTAACTCACAGTAACAGCACTAGAGAGCAGCACTCGCCCGCACTCTGATTCACTCTCAATCACGCCACAAGAGGGCTGCACTGCACAGTCATGGCAGACAGTTATGTATATGTGTCTGTTCACATATCCACAGTCACCACCAGTGGCGGGAGAGTTCAGAAAGTTCAGAGGTCCAGAGGTCCAGCAGCTGACAACAGTGGCCCTCACTCTCCACGCGACAGGAAAAACAAAAACTAATTAAAGTTCTTGTGGAGCTACAGAGACGCATATCCGTTAAACTTTGCCACAATAAAGACAAGCTTTGCTGTGTGTGTGTGTGTGTGTGTGATTCATACCTTATTTGCGGCTTCTCGTCGCTGTCGCTATCTCCCCTAAGACTCTACCACCACCAGATGACTGTAAGATCGCATGTTGTTTATTTACGAAAGATATGTTGGCAGTGGAAACACTGCTGGACATAATATAAAGAGTTAAAAGGTCTAAAGTCTTGTCAGGAGCGTTTGGCAGTGCAGGGTTATATATGACTTGCTTAATGTCAGTGTCGGCAGGAGATGCGCGTAATAAAGAGCGTGAGGTAAGGCCTGAGGGGGACCACGTTACTGCCCTCTTCTCCTCCCAACTTACGCTGCAACTGATGCTGGTGGGGACACGGCTGTCCTCCGTTGGAAATGACACACAGCCGAAGAAATGTTGGCTGGCAGTTTCAGGACGTCTGTGGCTGTCTGGTTTGTTTGTTTGTTTGTTTGTTCGTTCGTTTGTTTGTTTGCTTGTGTGTGTGTGTGTGTGTGTTGGTGTGTGTGTGTATGTGTGTGTGTTCCTGGTTCTGGGTGTCAAACAGGGGGTCTAGGTGTGAGAGCTTTGCTTAATGTTTAACGTTTGAATCGATTTCATATACGTCTTTACATTGCTGATATGAAATATGATACTTAAAACAATATATATATATACTGCACTACTGTAATCTTTTTATTAATTGTAGTATCGTTGCAAACACAGATCAGAATTACCTTGTCGACTGCTAAACCACCACTACTTGGTGCCGAAGCGAAACAGCTTCGTTTGCTGGTCGATTATGAATCATTGTTATTCCTCACTTGTGTCTCAAACGTGCTTTTGTTTCAGCGGTGTATTGATCTTAATGAAGTAGTTTTCATAGTGTGGTGTTCATTTGATTACCACAGGTGTATGTAAACTGAGAAGCATTTCTGGACATACCTCCATGGAGTAACAAATGTTCAATTCGGTGTTCCCTATCACCCATTTCATTTTGTACACATGTTTTTCGAACACCCTGTATATGTTTATGTTGGTATGTATATATATGTACTGTGCATATATGTGAATGTATGTATTTATGTGTGTACGTGGGGGGGATGGGTCTTTCTTCGTCTGTTTCCTGGTGCTACCTTGCTGACGCGGGAAATGGCAATCAAGTATAATAAATAAATAAATCAACATATATATATATATCGTTAATGGGACGGCCTTGATAAGGGCCTCAGCTGCCCATGCCATCTTAGCTAACATAAAAAAAGTGGTGTCGGGGGCAGGGGAAAAGGTACCTTATACTCTTGTATCACATGAGCTTTTGTCCCTTCCTTGCTGGTGTGTGAGGAGGAGGCTGTTGGACAGTTCAGGTGGAGGGTTGATGGCCAGGAGTTTCTTCCTAGTTTCCCGATCTTGGATGCCTGACGTGATGCGAGTCACTAGACAGGCATCTATGCAGTGTTCACACAACTCTGCAACGTCTGTCAGCTCCTTGAGGGTGATGTAGAAGTCATCAAAGGCCTCCCTCTCATGCTGGCAGCAGTCCTCAAAGTGCACTCGACGTAAGGTTAAGTTGCTCTGGCGCTTGACGTATGCCTTGATGAGCTGGAGGATGTCTTCCAAACCCAAATCAGTGTCGTCAGTAACCTGGATGGCGTGGTCCATAATGATCCCTATCTCGGGTGTGAGCCAAGACCCGAGGTGTGCAAGTTGTGTGCATTGTGGCTGACTTTTCAATTCTAGCAGTTCTGTGTAGTCTGACCAAGCACAACTCCACAACTTAAATTTGCAGAAAGCAGCCCTAGACGTGAGCTTGTGAAGCTGCGAGGCTGGGCCAGTGGTGGCTGATGCAGCTGATAGCTAGGTGTGCCTTCCGTGGTGTCAGGACTCCCAGCTCCAGTGGTTTTTGAACTCTGCTTGGCGACTCTGGAATGGGTCAGCATCTATTGCATCATGTCTTGAAACTGCTATTGCTGCTGAAGGAGCTTCAGTTAGCGGTGGGCTGTTGCTGCGGAAGTCACTGAGCAGCGAGCTGTTGCTGGCCTCCATCATGGTTGCCAATCTCTCTAGCACTGACATGCCAGCAGCACTTGCCTCCTCCATCCCCTCTGGAATCACTCATGGACTACTTTCCCCTTGCTTGCGTGGGTTGCTGGGCATGACAACCTTGTGGGGACAATGATTCACTGGCGTCGGGGAAACAAGGTGGGCAGGGCTGTTAAAATGAGAGAGAGAGACACCTGAGCAGGTCACGGCAGACCACAGATGATTGCTGATGCTCAGGGTAGGCGTAAGGCACAGGCAATGCAGGTCAATGTGGGATGGGCACAACGGGTAGTTATGGCGTCCTACGTTCGCTAGCAATATCTTGTGTCAGTGTGTCTCTGTCTTTTTACATAACTCCTTGATCCCATTCATTGCGCCATGTAGGAATGGCGAAACAAAGATGATGGTAAAGAGGTGACAATAAGTTTACCCACAAACAAGTAAGATTAGCGAGACATGAGGGAACGCATTGACTGCCCAAGAAGTTACAGCTTCTGCCGAATGAGTGCATCACACTTGTTCAGCGCAATAGGGAGATGACTGCAATACATTACATAACATTACATGTAAGGATACATGAGACATAGTAATGATAGCATACATGACATAAACTTCCTCCACATTCCTTATCCACAGATGTCACTGGCAACCTAACAATAAAAATGGAAAAAATATCACATATCATAGTCATCCATAAACTGTTAAAAAGAGTGCATTTGCAGGAAGCCAAATTTACAAGCCAAATATTGTACTTATCTCTTTAATAAAAAAATTTTTTTTCTTGTATCAGTGATCCTATTCTTTATAATAAGATTATTTTTCAATCATTCGTGTAAATAATGTATATAATATATATGAAAAACAAATGTTAAAAAAAAATGCAAAAGACATGATTGGGATGTGTAAAATCATGCCAGCAAAAAAAGCACAAGGAGTATAATGCACTGAGGTGTATGTAGAAGGAAATTACACAAGGAAAGCAACCATCATCATCGTATACTTACATAACAAGCATTCATGCTATCAGCCAGGGCCCTCCCCTCTCAGCTTGAACATCTTCCCACACTAATACAGAGAAAAGTATACTGCTATTTTGGGTATCCTTTACAATAACATATGATGTTGAGATTGATATTCTGCAATTTTTTTTTTCTTTCCCACTGGGTGAGCATCATTCTGGATCAGTTGCATACCTTAAGGGTTAAGAAACTAGTTTAGTGTCAGGAGTGTGGATGTTCAAAATATCCTAAGACAGTCTATAAAGGATTAAAAGACTATGTGAAGGCATAGAAAGTTAAGCTGCTCTTCTCTGGAAACTCTAAATCAGATCTTTGCTCTTCTTTTGGCCCAGCAACCAGGTTTACAAGGCACAATCCAGTTTTGGTCAGATATATGTAAAGAAAAGTTTACTGAATGTTTTGGTTAGATATATGTAATGAAAAGTTTACTGAACATTTCCCTAACATTATCCCAGCTCCCTTTGAGGTTGCCCCTTTATCCTGTGTCCTGTTCATCCTTCTGGTAGGGTTATCATCTATCCAGTTGTAATGAGCTGGGCTTAAGCTGTCCTCCTCTGTCTTAGGGCTCACCTTTAGCATTCAATATAGAGAATCTCCTGCTGGGGTGTACAAACAATAGGTAGGAATTACAAAACTTTAATTTACAGCTATTGCCAGTCCTAAAGTAAGAAGTTTCTCCAAACTAAAACACTACCTTAACTGTTCACAGAAGATATTTACATAAAATAAAGAAATTAACTACAAATAGAAATGCTTCACTACAACTGCTCACAAAGATATTTACATACAGTAAATGGGTCAGTACTACCAATATGCACTTATCAAAGCACTGCTTGAATTTTCTCCAACACAGAACCTATCAGGTCTCTCCCCACTCAGCTCACACCACCCACAATCTGGTTACCATATGAGACTACCTGAGTCTCGTAACTTGGTCCACTCAGCGTACCTCTCATGAACAAGGCGTGCTACCAACTGCCCTATATGGAGTTGTAACACAATGCACTTAGCTGCACCAGCAGTGGTGGCCTTGCCGTCCAGCCAAGGATGGGTAGTTTTCTCGCAACTACCTGGCGCTGTGGTCATACACCAATATCCAGCCCTTCTGTACCAACGGGCACCCACTGAGGTTGACAGTCAATATGGCATATAGCATAGGCCAGTCAGACTGAGTGGGTGATATAGGAGGCTTGCTCACAGTGCCTTCTCAAGGCCAACGCAGTTGCCAGAAGTCTCCTCACACGTGCTCCTCTCAGAAACCCCTGGAAACCCGGCAGAGTCCTATCCTCGTGAACATGAACATAACAATGAGTATTATCCTCTTAAAGTCACCTTTCATCGACAAATGCCTGTCATCTCACGAGCCCTGCAGCTAGCCACTGACCCTCCAACCAATGTGTTAAATTCAAATCCTCACACAGTGAAAGAGTCTGCCCCTTCTGTGTGTGTGTAATCTCCTCATTGTACTGTATGAGTGGGAAGCTTTAAACTAGTGGGGCCCTATCTTTTAAACCTCTCTCCTATCCTATAACATGAAATAATTTGAATTGTATACAGCATACAGTACGCTATATATAATACCTATTTCTTAATTCAAGTTTTTCATCGATTCACAACTCATACCAGAAAAGTACATCTTTTTTTTACTTGTTTCTTACTTTATATCATGTACTGTCCAGTGATTGCTCTACCCTTATCTTTTGAAGAACTGTTCATTACCTATATCATTAATGTTTTTGTTTTACACTTGATCACCATTTCCCACGTTATTTATTTATTGTACTTGATTGCTGTTTCCCGCGTCAGCGAGGTAGCACCAGGAAACAGACAAAGAAAGACCCATCCCCCACATACACACATATATACATACATGCACATA
>JAYMFT010399625.1:0-19021 GCA_038088735.1 Panulirus argus | reverse complement strand
ATATATATATATATATATATATATATATATATATATATATATATATATATATATATATATATATGATTCAAATGGTAAATTCTTAAAGATTTAGCACTGTTCAAAAGTAACGTGTTCAGGATGTGATGAGAGAGGTTAGGCAAAAATTGAGATATTGATTACATTAAATAATTTGCGGTCAGTGCGTATTTATTCCTGTGCGAGAACGTACCTTGCAAATTTGATGTGAATATCATGAAGAGAACTAGATGAATAATGACAGGTGAAATCAGTTATAGGTTCCCTGACTCGTACTATGTATCTGTTGACGTGAAGACAGACATGTTGCCACACGCGTCTCCTTCACAACATTCGCCAATAATGTTAACATAACACCGGAGAATTGAACACAGTCAATATTTTACGTCATCGGACTCCTGAAATGACTGATAATTACTGTATGAGTTTAAGTTAGATTTCTTAATCTTGTCTTGTCCTTAGGGGAGATCCCAGATGTTGTTATAACAGTGTTTCCAATCGGTAGTGTTTTAAAAGCTCGTCAGACTAGATTCTCCCGCACGTCTCGCCTTGGATATAAATGTTCTTTTTTCCATTTGTAAATAACCAATGGAAAAAACTGAAATACATTCATGGAAGATGAAATACAGGCGTGAAACTTGTTTGAAATATACACCACCGGTGGAATAATACGTCAAGACAGGAGAAGACTGATACAAAAATGTGTATAAAACTTGAATGGAATACAGTCTTAATAGCTGTCTGAATAATTACAACTAGGAGAAATGATAAATGAAGAGGCAAGGGATACGAAATGTGGATAAAACCTGAATGGAACACTGAATGAGTGTAGTGGGTGAGCAAGAACGGAGAATATGACGAAGATGATGCATAGAAAATAGGTAGTAATAGAAAAACAAACCCAAAAAAACATTGGCTTTGGGAATATTAAGTAGAGATTTAAAGATGAAAGAAAATGATAGCTGATAATGCTGGTTCCGTTAGTATAACGCTACACTGACGGCGGTATTTTGGGAGGGCCAGTGTAGTGTAGCGACCACCATCCCATACAGCCGTAAAGCGGGAGTCGCTTCCTGCAGCAGGACCTGCATCATCACTCACTGCCCGAAGTCCTTCAGAGGCAAGACTCCCTCCCCGAGACCCTCCTGTGCCATGAATCACTCCCTGAAGCCCTTTTGAAGCGAGACTTCCTTCCCTAGGCCCTCATTCTGCAAGATTCACTCCCTGAAGCCCCTCTGAGGCACTACTATCTCCCTGAAGCCCTCTTCAAGACTCCCTCCCTGAAGCCCTCTTGAGGCAAGACTCCCTCCCTGAAGCCCTCTTGAGGCAAGACTCCCTCTCTGAAGCCAGATCTTGACGACCAGACAGAAACAATCAATCTCCTTAATTACTGCGGGAAGTACCAGAAAAGCCCTGTTTCCCCCAGACCCCACCTCCGCCAGGGACGGTAATGTTGCCTCCCCAGCTACTACAGTTCCTCCTCCACGGCGACTGGACGGCTGTCTTACAGTCGAACCCGATGACTGGTCGACTGTCGAACCCGACGACAGTCCAACCTGATGGCTATCTTATTCTCGCGCGCCAACCCGGCTGGAGTCAGGCCTTTTTCTGCGTCAGGCTCACGGCGGACGCCCGGCAGTGCAGGTCGCAACACGAAGGCGGGGTGAAGTATGCTCGCTTGACGCGAGTTATGGCCAGGGGCGCTGCCATACGTCAAGCAGTGGGACAGTGTGGTACACTTAGTGGCTCCCATTTGCATAGCACAACCATCCCCTCGTGGTGAGGGAGGACCCCAGGCGGGTTCTCACCTCTTTAGCAAACTACGTCTTCACACCCACATGGAATAGGCAAGAAATAGGTAAGACACACGTAATAGGTAAGAATGGGTACCACACAAAAATAGAATAGGTAGCTCATACAAAATATGTTATAGATTGGTAACACATATCTGATAGGTAACACAAACCACAAAAAAATAAGAAATGGGCAATACGCAGACGAACCTAATCAGTAAAAATAAGTCCTGTACACACACACACACACCGGGTCCCGGGCCAACATGGCAGAGGTCGCCCTCACGTCAAAGGGTTCGATGATGTGACAACACAACACACACTCACCACACCTCTCAGCAGCACCCGCACCTCTCGCTCCCCTACACACGCTCTACCACCCATCCATGCAAGCAGTAGACGTCCACGTAGAACTCAAATGTGGATATGAACTCTCATTAAGTCACATATGTACGCAAGTGCTGATTCTCATATATGTATATATATATGCACATAAAATGGCATACACATGTATATATGTTCGGTCCAGGAGACAAACCTTCTAGCGCTGGTAGACGCCATGATGCTACTGATGTTCCAGACAGGAAAAACACCTCTCCTCTTAACCAAGCACCACCACCACCAGGACATACCCTGACTTGAGGTGTGGTGGCAGTACACCAGGTCACACTGCCAACACTAGCATATCGTGGCCACACAGCCAGCTCCAGCGGGTGGTGACAACCCACTAGGCCACACACTGCCAACAATAACATATGGTGGTAACCCAGCAGGCCACACATTGCCAACTCCAGCGGGTGGTGACACCCCACCTTGCCACACACCACCAACACCAGCAGATGGTAGTAACGGATCAGTTAACATGAAGTGTCCCGACTTGTTGACATAGATTAAACCAGACCACAGATATCGGTAGTTTTGGCCAGAGTCATGCTACACCTTAGGAGGTTGTTCTTGTGTCCCTCTGTCCTTCCGAACTGGTGCAAAGTTTGAGTTGCGAGTAAGAATGATAATAAATGGTGTAATGCTCAAGTTGGGTGTTCAGTGTTGAACACGACCTGCATATGTTGTAGCCGTCGCTAGACACAAGGCACTATAGTTGACTTCATTAACAGCAAAGCCCGTACGCCAACGAGCTTATACAGAGTCCAGGATGATTACGTACGACCCTGATATACTCTCTAAAGGAAGGAATATCTAATTGTCAAGTCATCTAGGGCGATGTTGTGCAATGGAACGATCCAGTACTCACCAGCAGCGGTGTGTCAGGAGGCCCCTCTCATCCCCCGGGCTCCACCAACAATAGTAACCCTCACTGCTCTGGCGGCTGGACATCCCGAGTGATTCAGCTGGTCGTCCACCAGGTTGTTAGCCAGCCACCAGTCCGGCCTGGCGGGGAATCATTGCATTATCAGTCTCTACCAGGAGACGGGACGGCGGCAACGGAGACGTCCCCGCAGCGGGTGTCTCCAGCCAATCTTGGAGACCGGCAAGGACCTCTTGTGGACGCTCAGGGAGACGACGTACTCACTCTCGTGTTTTTTTTTTTTTACCACATTTCGGAGATAAACTGTGATGCAGCAGTGACGGCGCCCCAGTGATGTGACGCGCAGCCTGGGTCACTGGAGTGGACAAACACCTTCGAGGAAGATGTGAAAAGTACTTTAAGTTCCGATAATGTCTCTGGTGTGGGTAATGAGAGTCTGACGGGGTAATTAATCACAACGATATGAAAACGAATCTAGATTCCTGTATGAGTTGAACGGAGAGTCTGACACCACTCTCAGCGGGACGGCCCCTACATCATGTTGCTGCTGCAGACGTAACTATCCTCGCCCGGCTCCTGCGCCCTAGTACCTCTCACCCACTGGCCTCTCGCACTCCGTCCTTGGCCGCTGCCGCTCTCATCCTCCCCACTCTTGGCGTACCTTCCCTGGGCCATTACACTGTCTACGCCACCACACACCAGCTGACGTGCTTTACCACTGCCTTCTGTGTCTGTCTCTTGTCTGACCACGCTCAGTACTCAGCCTGTGTTATATTTTGCTCCATCTTTACTTCTCACACACTGCCGTCTCCACACCTCGCCTGCATACAGGAAGTAGACCTCACTCTCCAACAGACTCCTCTCGCTATCCCCCGTACTTCCCGCTGTCCTCTCTTCCTTCAACCAATGCCCTACGAGCGTGTGTGAGTCAGCTCTCTATCTCTCTCTCTCTCTCTCTCTCTCTCAGTGGTCTCCTCTCCAGCTCTCTTCAAAAACTGTAAAATCCATTTCCGCCGTCTCCATCCAGCAGCCTCCCCCCGGACCCCTCGTCTGTGTGCCACTCTTGGTTCCTTGCTTCTTTCTTAACTTACTTTGCTCTCCATCTGCCCCCCCCCCCGTGACCCCTGACCTCTGACCCTGCCATCCAATTATAATCCATTTTCTTTCTTTACCCCTTTCTTGCCAGCTGGAGCCACTCGGACCCTTCAAGACCATTATCTCTCTTCGCAAACATTTCGTTGCATTCGCTGGCCGCGGCCGCCTGGCTTAGTCTGTGGACTTTACACTATTGTTTCCATTCTCTCAGGGAAACCATTAATTTACTGACCCTTTCAGCTTTATCAGTCACCTATTTCTTTTTTCTTTTATAGGTAAGCTTTACACTTGCTTTTGGTTTAAGCTCTGGCAAGCCTACAGCTGCCCTGTAAGCAGAGGAAGATGTTTATACATTGTCGAAAGCTTTCTGAAAATTATGGGTTCGTTCGAGAACAGATTTCTAGTGGTTTTAACGACCGCTTTCTACCTAACCACCTTGAGCACGGCGTTACGACCCTCCAGCACGACGATACGACCCCTGGATGTGATGGCCTGAACCTTGACCTGAAACTTTGGGGGTCAGGTCGAATGTCAGGCCACCATGCTCGAGGGTCGTCCCGTCGCGCTCGAAGGTCTTATCGTCGGTGCTTAGATGTCGCATCGTCGTGCTCAAGTTAATGTCGTCGTGCATAAGTAATACCGACGTGCTCAGGGAATGAACCGTCGTTCTTAAGGGTCGTACCATCTGTCGTGTTCTGGGGTCGTATAGTTGTGCTGAAGGGGTGAAAAAAGAGGTTTGTCCCAGGAGTGGAGGTTTTGTACCAGGAGTGGAGGTTTGTCCCAGGAGTGGAGGTTTTGTCCCAGGAGTGGAGGTTTGTCCCAGGAGTGGAGGTTTTGTCCCAGGAGTGGAGGTTTTGTCCCAGGAGTGGAGGTTTGTCCCAGGAGTAGAGATTTGTCCCAGGAGTGGAGGTTTGTCCCAGGAGTAGAGATCTGTCCCAGGAGTGTAGGTTTGTCCCAGGAAGTGGTGGATTTGTAGTCCATAGGAATTAAATCCTTGCGTGGTTGGGGAGGTCATACGTCGCGTCGGGGCAGCGGGGAGCCAGCCCGCCCGAGGCCCACAACACCTGGTGGAGACACTGGGGTTTATGGATACACATGGCAGGATAACTCCGGGCGAAGGTCGCCTGCCTCTGGCACCTTACATGGGGACTGGGGAGAGGGACGTATCGCATCCAGCTCTCTCGTGGATCGGTTCAAACACATACGAATGCCAGCTTAGTTCGTGTGCTGATAACATTCGTGCGATTCTGATTTTTTTTTTTTTCATTAGAAACAAGTACATGCGTCTTTTACGTACATATTTTCTTGAGGAGGTTAACATATTATTTTGATTGCTATTATTATTATGCACAGCCTCAGAGCCCCTTATACGGGGCGCCTTCAGATTCAAGGCTTTCCCCAACTCAGGAGCAGGGAAGTGATCGAGTCCTTTGGAGCGAGAAAGTCCTCAACGGAACTGTACTGTTTACCCTCCTCTGAAGATCATACAGCCTCTCCGATGGTTACCTCGAACTCACGGGGTAAGGCAAGTCTGGGAACATCTGTATATACCAATATATCTATCTTTGTGTCCGTTGCCTCTGGTGTAAAGCTGAACGTATGGGATTATTTCTGTCTAGTTATTCGCTACGCGACGTTGTCTCTTCGGTCGTTTGAGGTGTTCCAGTCAAAGACACCCTGGAGGAGTGAAGTAAATGTCACGCGTAACGCAGTGCTTAGTGGAGAAGTGGTTTAGGAGAATGTTTTCCTTGATGAGAGAGAGAGAGAGAGAGAGAGGGGGGGTGAGAGAGAGAGAGGGGGGTGGGAGAGAGAAAGAGAGTGAACAAAAGAATAGTTTCCAATGGCGGAAACTTCCCTAAAAAAATCTTAAACGGTTCCCACTGATGAAAAGATATGAGGTGCTCTAAATATAAATGACACCCTTTAATCTGGCCTGGCTCCCTCAGTCTTCACCTCTCCAATACAGAGGACGGTCGTCAGCGTGATAACATTGTATAGTTTCGATTATCGTACATCAACAACCGGTGAGGACAACACTAGGCCCCTTTCTGTTATCTGTGTTGTGATTTAGACCAAATTGTCCCATTGTTTAGAAATGATGAACATCACACTCCCGTTGTATGGTCCTCTGCCACCACTCCCGGTGGATGGTACTCCCCCACCACACTCCTGGTGCCTGGTGCTACTCCCCCACCGCGCCACTGAAGCATGAAACCCTCCTAACTTGCTGCTTTGAACCTAAAAAGAAAACTGATCTTTTCGAGACTGGAGGCGTCCCGAGGGAGAGCGTATCAGTGCAGCAGCTGCAGTCAGACTTGTCTGAAGAAATTCCTTGGTTTCATTTGCTCGTCCTCAGCCGGTAATGTCTGAGTGTATCTCGCGAAGGAAGTCCTTAGCCTGTCCATCAACTGGTAAAGTAATCTTGCCTCTTCCAGCGCGTCACTTTCCTGGAAGATGTCCTTTGTATTTTCCAGGCAGCCCGCAGCACAGTCACTTGCGTAATTTCATCAACATGGAGCAACGCGGGACTTTTCCCCACATTTATGAGGCTTAAGACTTTGCCTCCTGATGCTGACGGTGCAGTAAGCCGTCTGTGGCAGGGAGGGAGGTCCGTGATGGCCCTGTAACTGCCCGATGGCTACTGAGAACCAAGGCCTTTGCCAGAGGAGGACACGCCCTGCAAGATGAGTAGGACACGCCCTGCAAGATGAGGACACTTCAAGCGTATATGTCGAACGATTTACCATTTCGAGCATTATGGAACGCTGGGCGACGGAGCTTCCTGCTGTAATGAATAACCTCAAGCCAGTTGTTTGCACATGTTGATGAATTATTACAACCTAATTCATTAGTAATCGCTGACATTTTTATCAACACTGAGGTCGTTTGATAAGTGTACTCACAAACATTTGAAAAACTGTCAGAGGCATCAGTAGATACAACGAGTTCTGGAGAAAAAGAGCCTCGTACGCAATGAGAGTGTATGTGGTCTTAAGACTTTATCTTTTAACACCTGAAAAAGGTTCTACAGGTTTTTCCTGTTGGTGTCTTTAGCTCGACGCTGACGGCTTTAATGACCCTGCCAGTTGATGATATACCTAAAGCCCAACCAACCAGCCAACCAATCAGAGGTCCCCTCACCAACACCCTCGGGAGGCTGGGGGTCAACACGACTGACCCACACAACCTGTGATCACGTTGAGTGTGTCCCTGTCTCGCTGACTCTACCTCGTCTCGTGTCCTTCCATCGCGCTGGTCTCCTTCTTCCTCATCACGGTCGCGTGTCTGTGTTTCCAGTGACAGAAAAGACCAAAAGAGACAATTATTTTCGTTAAATGAGGGCGCTGACAGCCACCTTAGTAGAGGTGATCGTTTATTCTGCATTCTATGTAAAGGTCCGGTGATAACTTTTCCTGACCTCTGACAGTAACTCACCCGGTATTTGCTGTATAAATTTCCAGGGCCATTAAGCTGTAGATTTCCACATATGGGCTGGAGATTTACTGCCAACTCTGGACATGGAGACGGTCACCGTCACAGTATTGTTTTACAAGCTAACGGACACCAGAGAGCTGGTGGTACCATTGATGACGCTGGTTTGGACTCGTGAAAACACAACTTGACTCCAACCCTCTCAGAATAAGGCAGCCTTAGCAAGGCATGACGAATGCCTTCTATACGGAAGTTTTCCGGCACCAAAATTTGACAACTTGTGCTTGACAAATCTTATCGCAAGATTAGCAGTTGTTGTTTCTAACCGTTTACACCATTGGAAAAAAAGAAAAAAAAGATCAGTTCTCGCAAACGTTCCAAGCGTTTACTGGTAAACGTTACAGACACATGCAGGCAAATGTTACGAGCCCCAGCTGGCGAACGTTACAAGCTCCTGCTGGCAAATGTTTCAGTCCCGTGCTGGTAAGCGACTAAACGTATGATCCCTTCTGCGGAATTGAAATGAAAACTCGATAAACATTAAATTCTAAGTTAATGGGATTAAAGCTTTAACCTGATGAGCCGTTATCAGCACTGGACGTGAGGACGCTCCTGACGCGGTTGTACGCGCGTGAAAAGTAACGGGGAACAGAGACGTTATGTGGGTCTGTCCTCCGTATCGTCCTTCATCCCGGCGGAGGTCCAGAGGGGACCCCGTCACCCTTGGCAAGGGCACGACCCTCGAACAGGTCCAGCGATCCCCCGCCAACCCCCTCTCTCTTTCTCTCTCTCTGTGACCGGTCTTCCACGAACCCTGGACCGACGAACCAAAGCAACACACACGGCTGTAATCACATTACTAAGCCGGGTACATCTGCCCCTCCCAACGTGTTTGGCGCAAACACTGTGTATTTACTGCAAGTGAGTGAAGATGTGGCGCGACAGACAGTCTCGGTTATCATACCATTTTACTCAAGCAGTCAACGAGTTAATGCACTCGGGACCACGGGGGAAACACCTGTAGGAAACAACTGATGTTTTAACTCTTTATGAATGGGAGGAAAAAATCGTGTGTTTGGTAAGAGCCTTTCAGGGAAGCTGGGCTGCATTTGTGGCAGGAGGGAGGACTGGTTGCGACCAGACGAGAGAAACTGGTTGCGACCAGACGAGAGAAATGGTTGTAACCAGACGAGAGAACTTGTTGTGACCAGACTAGGGAAACGGTTGTAACCAGACGAGAGAACCGGTTGCGACCAGACGAGAACCATAATAGTACTGGACACCTCGACATTTTTTACGAAGAGGGGCTGAACGTGCACTCCTATCCTAACCACAGCCAGAACTCCGGTGCCAGACCACCGAACTGTGGTCAGACCAGTGCAAGATTACGGGACCATAGGAGGCTGCGGGAAAACATAGATAGACTAAAGAAACAAAGTGTCTTTGGGTTAGGTCACAACCTCTCGCCAGACCAGCCACACACGACCTACCAGTGGCACACCAACACAGTTTATCCAACTGTGGGAGACCTTGACTACCCACCTGTGCTAGATCAAGCACAGAATACCCACCCGTGGCTGACCAAACAGACTACCCACCTGTGACAGACCAAACACAGAGTACCCAATAATGGCAGAACAAACGTAACTCTACCCATTTCAGTCCGTACGTTGAGATAGAGGACCATGACAGGTCCGGGGCTTTACCATCAGACCACAGTGGAGCAGAGGCAGGTAGGGTGACCTTACCTCGTTAGGTCAGGGCTGCACGAATAGGTTAGGGCTATACCAACAAACTATGGCTGGTAAGGATGGACCAACGCACTATAACTATGTGGTAGATTGGGGCTAGATAAGTAAACAACGGCAGACTAGAGCTAGACCACATGTTGCGAACTGGGGCTAGACCAACAGGCGACACCAGGTCAGGAATTTAGCAGGACTGAGTACGCGAGGGTGTATCAATTACCCCTATCACTTGAGGATCGCTTGCTGGTTGCACCTCCTGCAGACACATACCACCCACTCCCTCCTGCAGACAGGGAACAGAAAGCCACACACAACCCCATCTGAGACGCACACAACACCGGGTAAGAAGATCCGTGTCTCTCTAAACGTCTAGTATGGAGAGGAAAATCGGGAACCGAATCGTTTGAAAAGGATCTCCTGTTCAGGAGGAGGAGTAGGAGGAGGCCAGCGGACTAACCCTCAGTGGCAAGTGGTGAAACGAAACATGACCTGTTGATTCCAGGGTTCGAACCCCTTCATCAACAAGTAATATTATGACCGAACCGAATCTCTCCCCCTCTATGTTGCCAGTAGTCTTATGAAAATGTATGTTTATGAGTAAAACATTAAAGTCAGTTGTCTGGTACACATTCCCGAGTAAATGAGTCGGGAGAAGATCCAATATTGTTTGCAATTTATTACAAGAGAGTGAGATGTCCCATTTTTTTGGAGGGGTGCATACCATGTGTGGAGCGTGATGACACACACACACACACACAGACACGGACACAGACACACACTCACACACAGACACACACCAGTCAACTTGAGTCAACTTGAGCCACACGTTTGATGCCAAGAGTCCATCAGGGCCTGACCCAACAGGTTGCAGGGCAGAGGTAAGTACTTAGACAAGGGATAGGGTGAGGGGGAAGGGAATTTAAGGGGAGAGAGTGGCGAGGAGGAGTAGGGTTAGAGGAGGGGAAGTGGAGGCGAGGGAAGCGTGAGCGAAGGAAGGGTCCTCTGGTGGGAGGTCTTCTGGGAATAATTCCCCCCCCCCCCACTCCCACACACGCCCCCCACACCACCCACATATCTCACGCTTCATTTACATACACAGGAGCCATCCGCTGTAACAAACCGCTAAGTAGGTTTTAATGGCTGACTAATACTCCCCATTTGTCCTCCGGACTCTGGCCTCCGCTATATTAAGACCTCCCAGCCTGGAACCAATTATCTCCTGGGCTGGTCTGGAGAGCCGGGTGCTTGTGGGTGAGGGGAAGGGGGGGGGGAGGATGTTTTCCTCGGGCTAGGCCTGACACACCCCCCCGGGCCATTACCATTGCCGCCCGTCACCAACAACGGCCCGGTGTATATTTCCTTGGGGCCAATCACAGCGGAGTCGCCCCTGGTAAACACAGCTTGTTTTCTTCCCCGTGCACATACCCGACCGAGCCCTTCGGCGCCCCAACCCCAGCAGCAGCTTAACTTTACAGTCATGAAACCCCTGCAACGCCCAAACCTCTGTAGTACCCTAGCCCCTGCAGGATCCAAACCCTTGCAGCAACCCCTCTGCAGTATCGTAGTCCTCTCGTAGCGCTGCACGTCTTTCAGCACCCGAGTCTTCTTGTAGCGTCGTAATTCCTGCAAGCACCTCAGCCTCTGCAGCACCTACCTTTTGCTCCAGCCCAATCGCTGCAGCACCTCCCGCTAGCAGTAGCCCAGTTTTCTTGCAGCATACTACCCTCTGCAGCACCCAAGCCCCAGGAGCACTCCAGTGTTCATGCAGCAATGTAACTCCTGCAACACCCTAGTCTTCAGGCAGCATTCCTGCCTCCGCAGCACCCAAGCTCCTGCAGCACTCCTGTCCTCATGCAGCATCCCATTATAAGCGGTAAAATGATAATGAATTATACAACCAGAAATGAGTATTATTCTGAAAACTTCTGTTTGATCTTGGATTATTTTTTCAGAGACAGAGAGAAAATAATTTTCGATTTCTCAAGAAAGAGTCAGCAGATCTGAATTGATCTCTGGAATAACGCAGATTAAACTGCGATCAAAGAGAAGTCTCAGAAGCGCGAGATATTTTGGGCGTCATAAGAATCAGTCGTCTCTTCCCGTGAGAGATGCAGCGACTCGGAAAGAGCAACAGGAACCGAAGGGAAGGGGACTTGATACAGACAAGGAGCTGAGGGTCTTCCTGCAGCAGTTACAGGCCTCTGGGATAAACCACGCGTGGTACTTGTCAGAGCGAAGACAGTACATTTGAATCACTTCAACATATAAATCCTTTAATCTTGTGAATCATTAGCGAGTAATGCTCTTCAGGAACGACAGTAGGGTACGCGTGTACCTCAGCTTTTATCTGAAGAAGCGGCTGAAGTCCCTCCCCGAGGTATCCAGCGGCTGTTATAATAACAGAATGTGTTTTCCATGTAACATATCCAATATGATTTCTATATCAGCACACACACACACACACACACACACACACGCGCACACACACACTCTCACTCACTCACTCACTCACCATGACGTCTTTCCATAGTGTTTTTCCTGCTCGCTAATGAGCGGGAGGGAGTGGTGGGTGGGAAGGAGCAGTCTGCTTTACTCTCATGTCCCCGTCAATCGAGATCTGAAATTTGTAGGATCCTATATAACTAGCCTCCAGCAGGCAGCCTCGTAATAGACCATTAGGTCCTCTGATATCTGGCTTTCCCAGGTGCGTCTTGCAGCACCTCAACCCCTGCAGAAACTCTTGCCACCCTACGGTAGCCTCCTTTCCAGGGCTGACACCAGACTGTAGGCGAAGCGCCCGGCGTGCCACTGGAGACAAGGGTTGCAAGTCTATAGCTCTTGGCTGACGCTAAACAGTGGAAGGAGAGTGTATGGGTCGTGGCCTGGCACTAGGGAGTGGGCGGAGTGTATAGTCCTGGCCTGACTCCATGGAGGACATAAGATCTTATGGCACGCCGCCCGCCATGAATATGGAAGCATCATCTTGGCTGACAGACTGATGTCCGCAGTTTCCTATGCATGGCCTGTGTGGGAGGAAGGGAGGCGGGTGGCTGGCTGCTTGAGACTTCCAGAGGCGCCTTCATGGTAAGGGTGGCGAGGGGAGAGCCGTCCGTGGTGCAGGGGGCTCAGTAGGACGATAAGGATAACGGAGGACTCGGTGCCAAGAAGTCCTTAGAGGGTAAAAGTGGTAAGGCAAGAGGAAGGGCCTTTCGTGGCGCACCAACACCGCACGAGGAGGAGAACGAATCTGTGAAGAGGGCTTCAAAGGACTATGTTCATAGCACACAAGAAGTTAACCTCTTGAGCGCGACGGCACACACCTTGGGCACGACGGTACGAGCCTTGAACACGACGGTACGACCACTTCAGCACGACGGTACTAACGGTGAACCCGATGGTACGACCCTCGGGTATGATGACGGAAATCTTAAAGGGGGTCATATCATAGGTCTTGCATGCCATACCCATTGGTCGTAATGTCGTCCCACAGTGCTCCAGGGGTTTATATATATATTCTGTCCTTAATGAAAAGCAGACAACAAGACGTTACCTACGACTAGTCCCGACGGAATAGCTAGTGTCTAAGAGAGCGTCCTTCAGGTTCCATGGGTTTGGATAATCATTTTACTCTTCAGGAATTACAGTCATTATCCAACCCCACTCCGTCTTTATCTCGTATGTGAGGCAAACCAGGTCTCCCTGTGTCTTCTGATTTTACGACACCATAATTGGAACGCCCTTAATCTCCAAGGCATTAATTACTTAAGGAGTGGACCTACAGTCTAATCTGTGTGTGTCAGACCTTCGTTTACTAATCAGGAGTTTATGAATCATGTTCTGAATACCTCGTGGGTTGGTTCTGACCCCTCTCAACAGCACCAATTCTAAGCTGGATCCATATCATTAAATCGTGTACAGAGCACAGGGGTATGAGAATACAGTGATGTCACTGTGTATATACGGCGTATTCCCGTTTGGAACAGCGTCAGCTGATTGATGTCAATCTTGGATATAAACAGTGATTCCCTGGAGGCCAGCCAGTGTGACCATATATTTGGGCAGCATCGCTGTGTATATGTCTGTCCAAATCAGTCACCCACCAGAGCTAGTCCTACCAGGTTGTACCAGCAGCGGTACTACCAGTTTGTACCAGCTGGGCCCCGTGGGTCTTGAGCCATCTGCCGGGTCCCGGCTTCCTCAGGTCTTGAAGTACCTACCTGGCCATCGGCACCGCAGGTCATGAAGCATCTGCTGGGCCCTGCTAGT
This sequence comes from Panulirus argus, assembly GCA_038088735.1. Lineage (NCBI taxonomy): Eukaryota > Metazoa > Arthropoda > Malacostraca > Decapoda > Palinuridae > Panulirus > Panulirus argus. Next base: position 5,402 of record JAYMFT010399625.1, on the reverse strand, counting down.
CCTGAACCCAGCTGCCGTACCCAGCAGGTGCTAGGACCCATGCTCCGCGAATCCTGCGGGGGGATAGCGATAGCCGCGTCCTTTGTGATGCAGAGCGGATTATCGTGATGGAGTGCGCGGGGGAGAGTGACCACGCCCGCCCCGCCCTCACCATGATGATTTACCGCAGCTCAGCACCTCCTGTGGCGGACACTAGACGAGGCAACGCTCAGCTGTGGCTCCAGCAGACGCCCGAACCTGCCACCTACCGATGACCCAACACGGTGCAGCGAGATTGCCAGCTGGATCAGGTCTTCGCCCGGGAACATACCACCTGTCGTAGCTGACGCTTGGTTCCCGGAAGTGTCGTAAGCCATCAGTGATGAAGCGACTAGTCAGTGACGGTGCCAGGAACGCAACATTATTAAATATGCATATGTCTTTAAAGGGGACCGATAGGTTCCGTGTTGTGACCGGTCGCTACGCGAGCAGTTCCGTAGGAACGTAAGCCACTCGTAAAGTGGGGACGGGTTGTACGTCTCAACGTTCCTTCGTCTCGAATGAGACATCCAGTAGTGTCTCAGTGTGAAGGTCCTTCGCCTACACCATAAGCCAGAGGGATGACCCACTCGCGGGTCACGATGTATCCCCCTTCAGTAGAGACCTGAACGTGTTCCTCAGGTCTTACGACAGCGCTTCAATATGTGACCTGTCGTCTCACGTGTACCCCGTCGGAGACACAACCGCGTCGACGTGTCGTCATGTCGTAGAAATGATCCGCCCTACACGCGTCGTGTCGTCCTAACATGTCACAAATAATCGGTCCTGCGCCTTAGAGGGTGGGTGGAGGGGTGGGGGGTTTAGTCCTTATCTTCCTATACACAGGTATGTCCAGGTATACACACCTGCCTCATATGCACATGATGCCTACGTGTATACGCACCTACGTCTACAGTCATACTTGGACATACTTTTAAAACGCTTGTTTGTGTCCTGCCAGGAAGGGTCAAATCCACGGATGTGAACCATTGAGGTGACAAGGGAACGCCCTTGGCTCTATGGTGCCGTATCCCTCACTACTGATGGTTCCCTCTCCCTGGCAACACTCCCCAGCACACACACACACTCACACACAGTCGACCTGCCCGCCCTTCTCCCATACATTCCTGAGCCCCAGTCAGTCTCACAACTAATGCAGTTTCACATTTCCAAACTTCATTTTTCTCGATACCTCATGTCCCATCTCCCTGTGTACCAGTCAGCTGTGTGATTGCACAAGGAATATGTCGCTCCATTAGTATAACACACCAGTGCTTGTTTCTCTACCCACTGCCGGGTGCTTCCTCTATGCTGGTAAGATTTGCATATGCAATAGGGAATAGTCCTTAGAATATAAAGGAGGTGCTTACCAGTACCAGAGTGTGCCGGGCTGTGATATACCTGGTCTGCGTTCATGTCTGTGTTTAGTGTGTGTGTGTGTGTGTCTGTACCCTGTGGAGCGAGGGGGAGTGGGGGAGGAGAGACAGGTCGCATGCGGCCTGACGTAGCACCTACGACCTTCAGTAGCACGCACGGCCTTACGTAGCAAGTACGACCGTATGTAGCAAACGTGATCTTACACAGCCAGCACGACCATGCATATCACGTTCCGTCGTAAGCAGTGTACCCCGTACGATCTCAGCGTACTTTGGAGAGACCAGACGTAACACGGAACATGTGTGATCTTACGAAAGCAGCAGGACACCTCGGGTAGCACTAACGGCCTTAGGGAAAGCAACAGTCTGGTCCATGTGATGTAAAAGAACCTGGTTCTGAATGTGAATGATATGCTGTAGTGCTGAACATCCTCTCTGATCGTCCGACAGGAAGATGTCAAGACCCAGGTCTGATATCTTTTGTTGATTATTTCTGGTCTCAATCCTTCTGTGTACCGGATATGGTATGATATATTTTAAGATCAAGTTGGTTAGACTCTATTGATCAGATCTGGCCTGATATCTTCTGTTGATTGGATGTGGTTTGATATCTTCTGTTGATTGGATGTGGTTTGATATCTTCTGTTGATTAGATCTGGTCTGATATCTTCTGTTGAATAGATCTGGTCTGACATCTTCTGTTGACTAGGTCTGATCTGATATCTTCTGTTGATTGGATCTGGTGTGATATCCGCGGTTAATGAGATCCTGTTAATCAGATCTGACCCTAGGTCTGGTTTGATATCTTCTGTTGATTGGATCTGGTGTGATATCCGCTGTTAATGAGATCCCGTTAATCAGATCTGATCTGATATCATCCGTTGAGTACATTTGGTCTTCATATCTTCTGTTACGCCTGTGTTAACAGTTACCCCCCCCCCCAGTGTCTCACCAGCACCAGGCGTTGGCATCGTCGGCCTAGAGCTGCTTTAAACTTAGTTATCATAAGTGGTTTTTTCCCGGGCATTGTCGTTACAGAGGCTTGCTCCCACTAGTCTGGGAATGTACTCGAGTTGAATGAAAAGTTCAAAGTGGTCCTGGAAGTGGGAGAGACTCATGACTGATGGCAGACCCTTCTGTAGTCCGCACACTTAAGAATTCTACACCGTTATTGCTGCGAGGTGTATTGTGAACCTTTTATTTTCTCAGAACACTTCCTGAAGACAAGAGTGATGGTTTTTACGTCATATGCTTCGCAAATCAACTGTCGTTCTTAGTGCTCCTTTTCCGAGGGAAATATAGAGCATCCAGCACACACACACACAAACGCAGCCATGAGGGGTGTTTGTAACATGATTCCGGCAGATTTTACTTGGGAAGGAAATCATTCGGTTCTGGTGGCTATGGGGATATGCCTTAGGAACCGCCTTCAACCAAGACGCTCTCCTTTGGCGTCTCCTGCAGTAGACAGTCCTCAGGAGGTCGGACCGCATGTGTGACTTGTGATATCCCGTACGTGTCTGGCGAGGAGAGCTGATGGATGAACTGAGTATGGAGAGAACAGCGAATAATTCCTATGAAAAAATGACTGTTGTGTCGTTAGATACAACATTAACCGTTGGTGTATTAACTATATTAACTGTGGCCGTTGTATCGACACAGTTTTTTCTTAAGATAAAGTTAAGTTCTGTCCACTTCAGGGAAGACAGAATCGTAGGTCTCTTTTGTCTTTATCCTCGCTTCTGAAATTTCCCCGAACGACTCCCTTGTGTGGCAGATGAGACCAGTAAACTGTTCCACTGGACTGCTCATGTCTGCACGTGAATGGGCCAAGTGCAGCCAGCCTTTGTCCCGACGAGGATTCTGACAGTGTTTGTCCATTGGTCATGTCATCATCATCTGGTCTGAAACAATATTTTGAGAAGAGGTTGGCCAGAAGCCATCACTTCCTCATAACTATCATGTGATGTCATGCTTCCATGAACGTGTCTTCCTTAGATTATCCGTTCTTAAGGTTTTGCATCATTGGAGAGAAGATATTAGTGCATTGTAGTGCAAAGCTTACTCTCTCAGTAGCCCGGGGAAAAGGTCATCTTTTCCCACACATACTGCAGGTAGTGGAGCCAGTCACTTGTTTCTTCATCTTCACTAAGTCTTCAGTAAATGTACCGTCTCCACGTATTGTAGCCACAGTGATGGAGGGGAGGTTAAGCTCCATTTAATGCCTCTAGGTCACATTTTCTTGAGCCGTCCTCACTCTGTAAACCAACGCGAGAGGCACCTGCTGGTCAGGCAGTTTCCCTGCGGTAGACTCGCCCTGTAAGGAAAACATCCATATTCCAGCGGCAGTTGCGGCTCTGATCAAGTGGAGGAAATTCATGTCCTGGATCGCTGAGAGGTAGGCGCATGTGGCTCAAGAGCAATCCTGCTGAGGACTTGGATGTCGTCTCCAGCTGCCAGGTTTGTGTTCCCCCTGCGGCTCCTCTTCTTCCTCCTCTTGCTGCTGTCACACAAGTTGCCTCAGAGTTTCATACGTTTTCTCGCCGCCAGCCTATGTGTGTGTGTGTGCGTCGCCATCATCGATCTCGACTTTTCCTTTCAAGCAACGTGGGCTGATGAATGTCGGATACACTGGAAGAGTCGGGCGAGGTGTCTGCCTGTGTGTGTGTTGAATTCAACGACCTTGACTCGCTCGCACGCCTTCGGATGATCGATGTTGGGTACTCCTGAAGAGCCCAGCAGGAGTTTAAAGCTGTCTGACACAGAATGGCTCTTGTTGGCCTTACTATAGTCTGCCACAGAATGGCCTCTAAGCTCGTCTTACACAGATGTTTCACTCAACCTGTCATCCAAAAATATTCAAATATAATTAGTAATCACATCATGAAACCAACGAAGCAAATTAAAAAAAAAAAAAATAACGTTGGGAACAAAGAACACTGGAAGGGTACCAGTAGTCTCTGGTGACGATGCATCAAAACTAACCGGTTTAATCTATTAATGATTGATCTCTTTTCGGTAAATCTATCAAAAAAAAAAAAAATACATTCACCCTTCCTAACACAAGAAAAAATATCCGTGAATTATCCCGATTGTAACAATAACAATGGGTTCCAGTTTGACTCTTTCGCTTTGATATTTCTGGACCATTATATACACAGTATACGACAATACACACCTTTTTATGATACAGGTAGTCGCCATTATTATTCACACGCATGGCATATGATTCGCTGCCACAAACAAATGTTTTTACCAGCGTAAGGAACGAGGGTGTACAAATCACCTTGGGTCACCACAGAAAATGGGACATATCTGGCAGGACGGATGCCTTAGCTAACCCTCTCTAATGAACGCATATTTGGAGATTTTCAACCGCTTTAATTTCTTGAACTTGATATCATGTCCACAAAATATCAGTTATCATTTTTAAAAGACTAAGTCATCTGTGATGATTATAATGTCAAGGAAGAGAGGTTTGGAGATCGTTCCCAGGGTTGCTTAAAGAGTCTAAACGTGATTTAAATTAACTTAGATGTGGTATTGGTGATTCCTTGCCACCGTCCACAATACGCTAGCTCATAAGCTTCAACTTGGACCCGCTCATACAAGCGTAATGTACTAGACTTCATCGTATGCTTTGTAATATACGATGCTTAATCGTACACCAACTAAAGACTGACTCCTACCCTCCTCCCTTTCAACCTGCGTACATAAATGCCAGATGGTGCTCACAGATTAATGTTAAGAAGAGCTATTGTGACATAAACATTGAATATCTAGCGATTACCCGTCGGCTTTTCTATCTACCACAGGAATTTACCAAGATCTCCCTAGTACTTGTGTATATACCCCCAGTTGCGGGCGAATCTGTAGCAGCTGAAATACTAGAAAACTGCGTTACAAAACGTGGAAATGAAAATCCGGACAATGCGATAATTGTATTGGGGGATTTTAACCACTGTGAATTTCAAGATAAAATCCCAACCTATGAACAAACAGTAAATT
>JAYMFT010399615.1:0-19021 GCA_038088735.1 Panulirus argus | reverse complement strand
TGGATCAGAAGGAATATATATATATATATATATATATATATATATATATATATGCAGACCCAACCGGTGATATATGTGTGTTTATGAACTGAATTCAATGGGTCCTCAGTCCACCTTTGTAACTTGAGTCGTATATCATTATACTGACCATATGTGTTTATCCTAACTCAGACGTGAAATATATTGACCATATGTGTTTATCCTAACTCAGACGTGAAATATATGATGTAATGGATAGAAGTCAAACTACATTTGTAATCTAACTCGTATATTACTCTGTTTTCCAAATGATTGTCCGCGTATCTCATTGCTGGATATATATGGGGCCCTTCAGCCCACCAATTTAACGTGCCTAATATCCAAAATATCTTTGTAATTCCTTTTACACAAGTTTGTCTGGTACCTGTAATGTCGTTTCCCATTCCGTAGCAAGTGGGGTGGTTAATGATGTTATGAAGCTGAGTCATTATTAATCTGGAGGTCGAGGGTGTAAAGACAAGTTAGATGAACACCTGACAGATGGTCTTGGGTCCTCGCTACTTATGGGAAGTCTTTGTTTCATTTTGGGGTCAGGTTAAAGGTTGGTCGAAGGTCGAGACTGAAAGTCTCCGTTTATGTGTGAACATAAAACGTGGTACGCAGACCCTCGTGGTTGTCAGAATAGGAGTTGATCGATGAGATGGCAGTGACCTGTGAACTCAGTGTATGGACTCTCTCGCTCTTCGAGTTCTTCCTTCTACCTGTAACGTTTCAGACCCCCTGCACACAATACGTGTCTTCTCACTTCTGCAGTTCTGTTGCAAAGAAGTCCTCCTTTCCCTGAGTACAGCCGTAGGATGAGTGTATCGATATGTTGCGAATTTTCAGTCCATTGGCGTCACCGCTCACAGAATGATCAAGGGGTGCACAATATAAATTTTGCCGGTGATATAGGCGCGAATCAAAAGCCTCTGCATCACGTCTCGCCGAATTTCAACTGAAAGAAGAGGAATGAAGCCTGGTCTCTGTTAGGTGGTACTCTCCGGCGTTAATGTTGTGGATTTCATCTAACGCTTCTTAGCTTTAGTTAAACCTAAGAATATTATGGAAAGTAAGCCCTTGATTTGGACAATATGTATGTGAGGAAACGATGGTGCTACGTATTTCATATTAAGGCCTTGTGAGTCTGCCAGCGTAGACCAGGATTATCTGTACATGACGTATACCAATTTGCCTTACCATGGTAGACCTCAGCCACCCTTCTGTGGTGTGTTTTCCACTCACTTGCCATAATCGTAGCCGTGGTGGAGTTTCGTCACCCTTTATAATGAGTGCTGGCAGAATGATCGTCATCCCCATTACTGATGAACGTTGAGTATATGGCTCGTTGTTTCTGTCTCTCGAGTTCATCCTCGTCTGTCTTTATCTCAGACTCATCTTCGCCTGTCTGTCTCTCAAGATCGTATTTGCACGTCTCTCTTTCAACTTCATTTGCCTGTCTGTCCCTCAAGTTCATCTTCGCCTGCCTGTCTGTTGAGATTTTCTTTGCCTGTCTGTCTGTTGAGATTTTCTTTGCCTGTCTGTCTCTCAAGTTCATTTCGCTTGTCTGTCTCTAAAATTCGTCTCCTTTCTGCATTTCAAGTTCATTTCCTCTGTCTCTCAGGTCCTTCGCCCGCCTGTCTCCAAAGTTCATCGTTTGTCTGTCACTCAAATTCATAGATTACAAACACATATATTTTAAGGTCGACTTCCACATTCGTTCTCTCACTTGTGAAATGATCGTATTTATGTTCGTTACGACAGTTATCCACTGACTGGCAGCGTCCAATAGGCCTGTGCTGCCGGACGCAAGATACATGAAGCACCCTCACACTCTTGGCCGTGGCCCTGGGTGTGGACAGAGCTCAACGGGTCTTCAGGTCTGAATGTGGTCGGGGTTCCCACGTACACCGACGGAGAAGCGAGTTCTGTGGGATCTGGAGGTACATGGCTCGCCACGCATACATTCGTCGAGACGAAACTTTGCTTTGCCTTCGTATTTGTTGATCCATTTACATGTCTCTTCGATTATTTATTTATTCGTTTTGGAAATCGACCCATTTCGATAGCCACTAAATTAATGTCATTATGGAAGGTATGAAATACATTGGATAAGGAAATTAACATAATGAGGACGGGCCATAATGAGGAAGGAATGATAAAGAAAAAAGTAATTCTCATATTATGAATGTAACAGCTGATTTTTAGTCAAAATATGGGACAAGCTGCTGAAGACGACACTGCCTCACAGAAACGAAGCTCAAACCAGATGTGAAACTGGTATTAAAAAAGGTATAACAGGGTCCATGTTACGTTCTTGTGTTCATATGCAACTCTGTATTTGGATTATGACATTCCTTCGACCAGTTGAATCAGTTTGCTCGGCTTCAGTACCAAGAACACTTTAATTTCCTCAGTTTGATATTTAAGACGTTTGTTTTCTGTTTTTATAGTAATATAGTTTTCTGCTGACTGGCAAAATACAAGAGGAAGAAACTGGGGTTAGGGAGGATTGCTATTACTAATAATTTCAGTAATGGTGACGTGATAGTTGTACATCGGGCTTGATTGTTGGGCCGTCTGAGGTGAGTATTGTAGGTTTGGAAGGTCAGAGTAAAGGCTCCAAATCGCCTGTCGTGTTTTTGTATCTGTGTAAATTGCAACTCCGCGTATCCTTTGGCTGAAGGTTGTATAAGAGACTCGTCTATATGGATTCATCCTGTTTCATTCCTGGCGGTTCTGGAACACTGGGTAGCACAGCCTGGAATCTGATGGTTGTAGAGGATTGGGTTGCACGACTTGAACGCCGGTGGTTCTGGAAGACCGGATAGTACGGCCCGGAAGCTGGTGGTTCTGGAAGGCTATACGTTTAGTACTGAATATCTCTTGCGGACATGGGCAGGGTGAAGGCGCTAGGCACGACATACTAGCAACATTTTTGAAAGGTTGTCTTGTAATTAGCAAACGATGATTTACGCAGATTTAGGAAGTAAGTTACATACAATATTGGGATGGAGTAATTGTAATTGTAATTCAATTGAACTGTAATTAATTACAGAAATATTGTAATTGTAATTGAAAATTAATTGAAGTAATTAATTGACTAATTGATTGTTATCAAGTAACTGTGATTCAGTTGTAATTGTAAAAGGGGAGGAGAGTGGTACCGGTAACCTTGTAAATGCAAAGATGGTCAAGCGGTACTTTTTAAGTGCCGGCGGTAGCGGTAGTGGTACTGGTCCAGAAAAATAATGTCGGTAGCGGTAATTATGATTGATTTTGTCTTGTGGTAATTGTAGTTGTAATTGAATTGCTATTCCCAGGTGTATTTGTAATTATAATTGTCATCAAAAAGGTAGAAAGTATATGTAATTGTAATTTAATTTTCAAAGCGTAATTACTCCAACCCCGGACAGCAGCTACACAGGGGAATACTACATTCCAGATTTAGGAGTGTTTAGTGATTCCCGGAACCATCTTACACCCTCCGTGTCAGTCCGTTGTAGACAGCAGGTGCAAAGGGAAGCGCTTTGGCGTGCTAAAGTAATACCTGGAACCAACTTGCATCCTCTGCTTCAGTAGGTTGTAAGAGAGCAGGTGCCTAGGGAGGTGCTATCGCCTTACAGAGCAGTGCTAAAGTGATGCCTGTAAGCATCTTGCACTTTCCACATCAGGATTTGCCTGTATTACTTTTTCTCAATTTCATCTTCACTTTATACTACCCCTTGTTTCCACTTTTCCTCAGTCTTCTTTCTTCACTTGAACAAGTAGATCAATTATTTCATTTTTCATCTTTTGTAGATTCATTTTCATGAGGGCCTGACCTCGAGTAGGACCGTGGCCGTAACTGGAATCGTATTCTTAAAAGAAGAAGGAATTAATAGACACTTATCCTCTAGTGCACATAATGAAGAAATTCGTGAAGACTTCGTATATTGCCATTGACCATGGGATACGGTGATAAGAATAGTGACAGTCGAAATGGTGTGTGTGTGTGAGGGAAGAGTTGTGGAGGTTGAGGGAGGCCAGGTGGCTGACTGTGATAATTGTACGAGTATGTAAGGCTTCCCAGTGAGGCGGGCGAGTCGTCTTGAGGTGTTGGGTGGCGCGTTGGACCTTCACGCTCTAGGTACAGCGGTGTGGAAGAATACGACTCTAAGTCATGGTTGAGAGTGTGTATTCGTCTCTCCTATAAAGGAGCCCACTGCCTTATTTTCTAGTTATTGGTTATTCAGTTTCCAGATCTGTTTGTATTCTCACATTTTTGGCCCATTGAGAGCTGAGGATATACTGCATATTTGCTTTTTGGAGGAACACTTCTTCCACACACATACGGCAAAATTTTTATATGAAACGTGATGGGCTGCTGGCCATAGGAGGGCCAGAAACAACAGATCTGAACCCTCAGACATACAGAACGACTCCCTTAATATGGGAAAGCAGAAGAGCAGATCCTGTTGTAGATTTCCATCAGACAGCTAGTCGGGAAGTGATGTTAGACAGCAGTACAGTAAGGTCGTCCATTAGACAGCAGACCAGCAAAGGCCGGTCAGAACAGGTCAGCAAGGTCAGTTATGCACTTGCATAATAAGGTTAACAAGGAACACGTTAGTGAGATCACTTGAGCAACTCCTCTGCAAGGTTGGTCAGGCGTTACGTCAAATAAGGTCAGTCAAGCAAGGTCAGTGAAGGAACTATTTCGTTTGGCTATTCAGGCAACGGGTCAGTAAGTTTGGTCCGGCAACAGGTCCCTTAAAGTCAGTTAGAGAACAGGTCAGTAGACCTGTTGGAGCAGCTGGTAACCTAAAAGAGAGTCACAGGTCAATAACTGACCGAAAAAAAGGGAGCAAGTTCCGTCAGAGAACAAGTCTACCTTTTTTAAATAGGTTTGTTTGGGGCCTTAGACAGTTGTAGGCACAGGTCAGTAAGGTCAGGAAGACAGCAGGTCAAGTCAAGTAACAGGATGAATTAATTCAGTCCGGGCACTCAGTAGATATGTCTCTGTAGCTCTGCAGGCATGGGTCATGGGTTGCTATGCAGGCATGGGTCAGCGAGGTTTAGTCAAGCAACTCTGCAAGTAAAACCTCAGTAATATAACACAGAACCCCTCCTGCGTCTTGTCTTGGCTGACGTATTCTGACACAGTTTTGCCTCGGTTGCATCATCGTCAGTGGGTGGGTGGGTGGGGGAGTGGTGTTCTTTTTCACGATTACGTGGTGGAGTTTCATCATCCTTTCAGTGTTGGTAGGATGATTATCATCCTCATCACTGGTGAAAATCGAGGAGGAGGATTTTTCTATATGTATGACTCGTGGTCGTAGACTGTTACACTGTAAGTGGTGTTGCCCCTTGCATAGGAAGGATCGTGTGTTTGCATACACAGGTTGACGTGATTATATGGCAACATCCGCCCACTGTGACGCGAGTGATGACGTCCAGTGAGTGTGTGTGTGTGTGTGTGTTGCCTGGTACAAACGCCACAATACATTCTTGTCTCCATCCGGTTCCACAGTCACCACGGGGGTGGTGGGGAGGGCAGAGAGTGAAAGTGGCCCTGGAATTTCCTGGGTGGCAGGAGGTGGTCATGATGATGACGTCTGCCCTAGCGCTTTATGGAGACCGTGGCTGTGACCCAGTGACCAGCATCTGTCCCAAATGGATATTCTAGAATATTCTAGAATATTCTAGAACAGTAGATTCCAAGCTTTTTTCTTCTTTTTTTTTTCAATTCTGTGTACCGGATGCCAGCTTTTAGTGAGCCGGCCTAAAACTAGAATCTCAATTAATGTAGCAAAATATTCATATTCCCTTTCGGCTTAGGGCTGGAACACCACGTACCATCTGGATGACTCTTAGGTACCACTGTAGTACGCGTACCACCGGCTAGGAACTATTGTCCTAGAAAAATATTTTCCACGGACCATACCACATTTTTTACCAAGTGTCCTCATTTGTTCAGGTATAATATTTGTTTCTTTTCTCTATTAGATGAGACGGCACGGGCAACTTAGGCCCTAATCAAGGCCATCTCATTAATGCTATATATATATATATATATATATATATCCTAGCCTGAACCAGGTACCCATTTTATCAGCCAACCGCTTAGGGTGGATGAACAGCTGGATTGACTGTGGACCGACTGCCACAACCATGATTCGAGCCTATACCTTCGACCCTGGGCGGCCCGTTAATGCGTCACGGTCAGGAACGCTAACCGGTACCCCATAGAGGTCCATTATTATTCCTTATTAGTCCACCTGTTATGAATCTTCTCTAAAACTACCCAGCCAGTTTTAATCAAACTTGTCCTTTTGTGGACTCTAACTTGTCATAATTGTGTCCTGTGGTCTCACCCTCCAGTCAAAATGGCCGCTTTTATTAAGAATAGGTTTTCCTTCGAACAACCACAACTTATTTGTTTTGAGTCAGATTCAACTCAAATTTCAACTGAAGCTAAAGAATATTGAGCTGTTTAGCACATATCTGTTTTTTTCTATTGAAAAAAACCGAAGCTTTGCCAGGTTTTTTCAGATTATGGAAATGAGGACTATTGTATCAAAAATTTTCTTTAAAATCTCCTCCTCTGAAAGCACTGGGCCAATTTGGAACAGACTTAGCACAGGTGATCCTTCGATGGTACCCTTTTCAAAACTGTGCAGCCACCATCCAAGATGGCTGCTGTACCTAGAAATACAAATTCACGCAAAATTACCAGAACTTTTTTCTTTTTGTGACATATTAGCCTTAAATTTGAACTGTAGCTACATTGTTGTGAGTAGTTTAACATATATTACTGATATTCATTTTTTGTGAGATATTTAGTTCTTATTTTCCCCATTTATGCAAATTGATTAAATTTATTATAGAAAAAAAATCAAATAATTTGGTAGATTTAGTGACAAATGAGCTTTACTGGCTCCTGTGTACACAATAAAGCCCGTCCGTAATACACAGACAATAAATCCCGTCCGTTGTACACAGATGATAAAATCGAGGTTTATTTTTCGTGAGCAGGACTGACAGCAAATAATCAGAATTTTTCATGGCTCGTATCTGCTTCCCTCTCTCTCATCGATTTGGGAGATTAGTTAAGTTCTATGTAGGTTCGCTACGCAGATAAGAGACACATGTTCGAATCTCTTTACCGAGAAAGATATGTATTACTGTAATCAGCGAGGTACCTCATATTGTCGTGGAGAAGAGTGAATTTGAGATACATTGTCGTAAGTATACAGTAAAGCGGAAGTATTTTTCTTAGTTTACAACCGACGGAATATACTGTCTGTGTGCAACGGACGGAATTTGTTGTTTTTTTTATACAACGGACGCGATTCATTGTCTTGTTCTACTGATGGGATTAATTGCTTACAACGGACGGGGTTTATTTCGTTTGTAACAACAGACGGAATTCATTGTCTGTTTACTATGGACGGAATTCATTGTGCGGAACGTACGGGTTTACTTTTCGTGAGCAACGTCTGGAATATATAGATTGTACAATGGACGGGATTTATTGTGTGGACAAACGATGGTTCTGTACAGTGATCTTTATATTGCGATGATGTACATTTATAGGAGAATATTATCATAGTGTACATTGCTCGTGAAATTTAGCACAGTTATGGGCAGACATATTGGTCTGGGCAGACGTACTTGTATGGGTAGACTGGAGATGCAGACATACTGAAGTGAGTGGACATACTATAGGGGTGGACATACTGAAGTGGGCGGACATACTGGAGGAGTTGGTATACTGGATTGGGCGGATGCACTGGAGGGGTACACATATTGGAACGGGCGTACGGACTGGAGAGGCACACATACTGGAATGGGATGACATACAAGTTTGGGCTACCGGTCAAAGAGGTACCGATGAATAGAAAGAAATGAGTTCCAGTGGCGCAGTTGACTGCTCGTTTTTTTGCGCCCCCCAAGAGTACGAGTGTGAGTTATTGTGCAATCCCCGGAACCACAAATGTACGTCGTTTTGCGTCCCTAGAAGGTACAAGTGTCCGTGTTTTGCGTCCCTAGAAGGTACGAGTGTCCGTGTTTTGCGTCCCTAGAAGGTACGAGTGTCCGTGTTTTGCGTCCCCCGAGAATACAAGTGTCCGTCTTTCTGCTTCCTTCGTAGAGTACAAATGTCCGTCGCCGTATGTTCCCCCGAGAGTACAAATGTCTGTCGTTGTGCTTCCCAAGAGAGTACAAGTGTCCGTCGTACGGATTTTTCAGGAGTACATGCATACTTTACCTGCCAGGTGTGTGAGAAGAGCTGAGTGGCTTGCATGCTGGGCATGTGGCGAAACATGATTTTTTTTTTACAGATATCAGTTATCACTGTGTTATCTCTTATTATTTCTGGCCTTTATCTTGGCTGTGAAAGCCTGTACTTCCCCGCATCACACACTGGCTGTTAGCGCGATGTGACCTGTAATATACAACTTGAATGCAGTGATAAACGAAGGTTGAACACCAGTGATAAATGAACATGAAGATGAAAAACGAGAGGGCTGTAATTGAAAAATGTAAATGCATCCTGATCTCAGCCACTGACCTCCAGTTAATGGGAGCAATTGAGGAACCTCGCAGTCCTTGAAGGAGGCCGCTGGAGCGCACACGAACTGAGGAAAAACTATGGATTATAAGGAGAGCAGACGAACCCCACCGCTAAGCAAATGGCCTGGAAGGGAAGAGTGCGATTCGTGAGTCTTCGTGCTCCTTTCTCTTGGCCTTCCTGTTAATTTTTTTTTCCTTTTTTCCTGGAGCCAAGGCCACAAGATGGTAATTTGGACGAGATAATTATTTCATAATTGTAGCAAGGAGAGGGGGGAAACAGTAGGATATGCGCGGGGCCTTTGTCTCCCTCACATCCCTGAGGATAATTAGGAGTCCATCGTGATGATAACACTGCCTGCGCGAGGTGCGCGCGAGGGGCCGTCATTCCTCAACCCTCCTGCGGCTCAGCTGTGGTCGTTGTACCGTGAGGTCGGTGACGAACTCACTTAAACACCTTCAGATATAACCAGAGTAACAATTTGTTACGATGGCATGCGAATAATGCGTTGATTATTCACGTTATAACCGCCTGGGTAAGCCAACACCCGGGAGTAGTGTGTCTCTTCCTGGTTGAAACAGTCTTTTTCCTTCTAATTAGACTGCGGTGAAGAGGGAAGGCAAGGAGTCGGACAGTTCAAGGTACAGTGATTTAGAAGATATTGTAGAGCGTACAGATGTAGTGTATTCACATTTTACACGCTACATGATCATTTTCCTTCCACCTCCTACTACTCGTTCTCTGTTTCATGCTGGACGTCCTTTCGCTCTGTGCAGCATCTGGGAAATGGGGAAGCAGTAGTCTAGTTGATTCCGTTTTGGTAAGAATTCAATTTCGCTCTGTGTCTGTCACTCGTTTCCCTCTGTTCACTTTCAGAACACCTTAATTTCGCCCTGTAATAACACAGACATGAACATAACCATATCCTCTGCTCTGTCCTTGAAACTCCACGTAATCACCATCCTAAAGTCTGCTCTTCAGAAGACGAGGGGGTTGTGGTGTAGGGTGCCTTAATTATTTGTCATGTGAGCACTTACTTCACCTCTACAACAAGGTTTTAGTTGCCCTAATATAGAGCATATATATGGGTGGGTCTTCGTCCACATCTCTCTCTGTCAGTTAGAGAGGAATCAAAAGCCATCTGCCTCATTAATTCTCCTAGCATCCCTTTATGTACGTCGCAATGTTGCTGCCCTCTCTCTCTCATCTGTTTTCTTTTGGTCTTTATATGTCCCTACCACCAAGACTTAGACAAGAGGTAAGCGTCTACTGCTGCTGCTTCCCAGAGTTTCTGTATAGAGACTGCCACTCGAGGATTGACCATTATGATACCTACTTCATCCCTCATACAATTAAGCTGTGGAGTTCTCCTCCTCCTATCGTATTTCCATTTACCTATAACCTTTCTTCTTTGAAGTGTTAGGTCTAGAAACACGTGGAGCCCCTTTCTTCTGAGGTGGCCTTTGAATAGGGTATGCTTTGCCCGTGCCATATCGGTCACCATATGCATATATTACTGAGGTTTGTGTGTGGTTTTTGTATACTTATTTTTTGGCGTGACCGTGTGGCTGTGGTAGGTAACCTATCGCGGTCTGTTGCAGCGGCACTCAACAGTGTGCCCACACATGTTGTGCTCTCATGGGGTGCACAGGCGGAGATTGTGGTATCATTATTGAGGTAACATTATTCATGATGCTGCAACACCTGGGGTGCTCTTCCTCTCACGCTTCGTTGTAGTCATTCTGCTGTTGTCAGTCCCTCCGGGTTTTAAGGTTCTGGTTTGGATGTCTTTTCCTCTCGTCTCACTCTCTCCTCGTGTTGTTTCTCTTAGTCATTGTGGTGTCCATGAGATACAACCGCCCAGGGAAGTACTACTCTCTTGATTTAGGAGTGCTGAAGTGACGCCTGGAACTGGTTATATTCTCTGTGTTGCTAGGCTGTTAGACAGCCACCGCTCAGGGAACCCATCTCGCCTCTCTTGCGGCAAAAACTAAAATCGGTTCCTCTGTATCGGTAGGCTGCATCCAGCAGTCACACAGAGAGGTGGTACTTCTCTCCTGACTCAGGAGTATTGAAGTGATGCCCGGAACCATCTAACACCCTCCTTGTTATTAGGCTTTAGACAGCTAATCACCCAGGGAAGTACTGCCATCCTGACTTACGAGTGTATAATTGATTTCCTGAACAATCTCCCTTTGTACCTTTCATATCAGTAACCCTGGTCGTACTCTCTGTTTCAGGAACGCTAATCGACGAAGTTAGATTTGATGTCCTTCTTTCACCCTTTTTCTTAACCATTTGTTCACACCTTTCCAAGCCTACTATCTTTTATGCAGTTTAACATTTCTTTCTTTTGTAGTCAAAGGACTGATCTCGACGTGGATGATTTCTGGCCATGACTGGACTCCGTCTTGAAATAAAAAAATAACACATTTAGTGTCCTCATTTCTTCTGCATCTTCTGTACACCTATTTCTAATCTAGAGCTCTTAGACTTTAACATGTGCATCGCCAGCAGGTTGTGGCAAAATTATCCACAGAGAAAGAAAAGCCTTGAAAACGACTCTCCCCGTGTGTGGAGGACGACAGGCAGGGTCTTACCCCGGTAGTGTGTGTGTGTGTGTGTCCCAGCGTATACTAGAGGTCAGGAGTTGTCATCTGAGTTATTCCGCACGCCGACTTCAGTCGCTGTTGTGTATCATTAGTCGAGACTTCCGTGAGGGTTGCTGATCCTCCTCTTCCTCCTCCTCCTCCTCCTCCTCCTCCCCCTCTTCGTTATGATTACAACCCGTTACTCCTGCTACCATTTCCCTAATCAGGGCTCCCGGAAGTAGCACTTCACTCGACTGCCAAATTACCATCGTACATCATGAGTAATGGCTCCATGAATCGTTTTTTTTTTCCTGTTGCCCTTGTATATCACTTCTGAAGGCTTTGTTTTTAATCCTCTTGGCCGTTTTTCTCCTGAAACTGCCCCAAGAATAGCCATATTGTATTTCTATTTCACCTGTGGCAGAGGAGGATGACATGGTTGCACCCCCCAGTACTGCCAGAGGTAGGCTGTGGGCCGTGTAGGTGCGCCATCTTGCGTTAAAGAGACTTTGCCTTTAGTGTTCTTTGGCCTCGTGGACTTTCCGATATCATCCTTACGTCTTTTATATCCGGAGTTTTGGTGTGAACGTAAGTTTATCGCATCACTTGCGGGTGCGAGTCTGTCGTAGGAACATACGAATGTTTGGTATGCTTGGCCTCCGGCAGATTAAGGTCATACCGGTAGGGTGCGGGAGTGGCTCGAGGTAAGTGTATGAGGTCATGTCGGAGTGATTCACCAGAAGCCATTTCAGCCTCCTCGGCAGCACCTCAGTGGGCTCGAAGTGGATTCACCGTCCCATTCGAGTTTAGGTTACTGGGGTCTTATGGCCATGAGGCTCTCTCCTGCCCGTTTCCAAGTACTCGACTTCGAGGACAAGAACTCTGTTAAGGGCTTGATGATGGCGGAGAGAGGCCAGGCGTGTGGCTACGGTAGGAGGGAGGGGTAACCAGGCTGTAGCTCTGATCACGATTAGAGAAGTCATCCTCTCTAGATCCGAGAGTTGGTGAAGAGCAAGAAGTAGTTAACATGCATCGTGGCTGATGAGGGAAAGGGTGGAAGTGAATGAAATTGGTAGTAGATGAAGGAGCCGTTGGCCAGTGGGGGAACAAGAGGGTGGAAATGGGTAGAGGAACGAGAGGTTACAGTGTGATGACGAAGAGGTTGATGATGGACGACGGATGGGTTGTACACTGGAGGTAATGGATAAGTAGGGCAACCGACAAGTTGGCTGGAGATGGATGAAGGCTAAAGACTATATAAATATGACATTAAGACGAAAATGTACTGTAAGAACAACGATTATCTTTCTTTTTTTCCTCAGCTGTAACGTAAGCTTTGTCGAGTGTTACCTCATTATCTGCAGAAGGGGGAAGAATAATACAGCCTCTATGTGAACTAGAACACATAGCGATGACATGCTCCAAGTAACAGCTGTAGTCATGACGCGCGCACACACACACACACACACACACACACACCCGCCCACGCACACACCTGCATTTATTGTGGTTCAGTGACACCTCTAGAGGGCGAGGCTTCCTCATGTCCTCTTGGCTTAGGGCGTGGTCCATGCTGGGTCAGCACATACCAGCCATTTTCTAAGGGTTGGAGGTCACACCATAGAACGGCCGAGCTGTAGCAGAGAACACACATCCCCCCCCTGTCTTGCGGGTGCCGGTCGGTGATCTGACAGTCACTGGATGGGTCAGTCGCTCGACGCAAGTGGCATGATCCCCGCTAGACTCGTATCTCAGTGCCACTTGCAGGTTGCACGTTAGTTGCAAAGTCTCGCCCTATACTGCCTTACAGGTCAGACACGCTTTCTCATTAGCTACAGGTTAGACACGCTTCCTCATTAGCTACGGGTCAGACACGCTTCCTCATTAGCTACAGGTCAGACACGCTTCCTCATTAGCTACAGGTCAGACACGCTTCCTCATTAGCTACAGGTCAGACACGCTTCCTTGTTATCTACAGGTCAGATACGCCTCGTTAATAGCTGCAGGTCAGACAAGCCTCCTTAATATCTGTAGGTTCAGACACATCTCCTAACAAGCTAATGGAATGCTGCTCGTTATCAGCTAATACCCAGCTGCAGGTCACACGTATACTACATTAGCCGTCATCACTGACGCGTACTGGGACACACCTGATTGGGAAGCAATGCCAATGGCGTTTTTTTTCCTGTGTGAGTTACAGGCACCTTACTTGTGAGTTACAGGAGTGTATCACACAGTGATTTTTGGAGACCTGGGTGCGGGAAAGTGGCATATTTATAACACAAACACACACACACACACACACACACACACACACACACACACACACACACACACTAGTTACTGTGGCCACGTGACTGTGAGTGATAGCCAGGAGCATCAGTGACAGGAGCCTGCGTTACCTGCAGCGCTACTAGATGGGGGTTCGTGAGGCTTCCCCAGGGGCGGCCACATCCGGCTGGGTGGGAAGGGGGGAGTGGTGGGCGGCAGACTGCTGCTGCTGCTGCTGCTGAGTCAAGCCCAAGTTGCCGGGTTTCTTACGGATAAAGTTGACCCCGTCATATGGCCGATCCTCACCTCGTTAGCAGGGACTTAAGGGCTTCGCCGCACAGTTAATCTCCGGAGATAACACACACGTCTGCCTCGTCACCCACCCACCCCTCACTCCCTAGCCCTGTTCATCCCCAGCGGTTGCTTGTGCCACTGTGTGGACTTTTTTTCCACGCTTGATGATACAGGAATGCAGACTTAGCCTTCACCGTATGTGTGGATGGGGTCTGATTCCAGCCGAGTTGCCACGCTTAGCAAACATTTTTGGTATCTGTTTTACTGCTATTGATTCCGTTTTTTCCCTCTTAGTTATTCAGTGTCATCTTAGAATGAATTATAATTTGCGTTTTTTCCTTTTTACAGGTGTGTTGATGATGCTTGTTGTTCGGTGAGGAACGGACAGTCGGCTTCGGAGATGGTGAGTGTGGAGGAAACATAATTAAGTTGGACAGACCAGATGGGGGAACTGACGTTTGAGCACGGTGTGTGTGTCTCTGTGTGTGGGTATCTTTTTGTATACTACTGGGAGGGAGTTCTACGCTCGTGTGAGCCCCGTCTCTTTTCCGTGGTTACTAATTATGTGAAGGAAGTAATGGATCATGTCTTTTAACCTTCGTTATATATACCATGTCTTTACCTTGTGTATGTATACACACACGTTAGCGCACCCCAGGTTCCATTCATCAACCAACCCCAAAGGGGTGGATGAACATCTGGGTTGACTGTTAGCGGGCTGCCTTCTCCGGGATACGAACTCTGGCCCGTTGGATTAGTGGGTCGCAAAGTCAGACAGGAGGCTGATGTGTGAATGCTATTCGTGCGTTGCGGGGAGAGAGCTTTGCTCTCGTGTGTGTGTGTGTGTGTGTGTGTTGGGTAGCCACATTTGCTTTTGGTTAGATCAACTACACAACCTCAGTTTATATTCAAATTTCAAACACTTCATTCGCTGTGTACATTATCATTAACTTTGGTCTATCTACATACACACAGCCTCTCAAATCTCGCGTGCACATTCTCAATCCATGTCCAGTGTGTCCAAAGTGAGACGTGATCTTACAGTATCGCAAAAGTGCTCACATTGTCACGTCGTGACCCAAGTCTCCATTCACACCACATTTCGTGTACCAAAGACATCCAGTTTATCGATTGGTCCTTGAAGTCATGGAGGTAATCAGTTGTGTCGCTACGTCTGTCCATGGCCTCCGCAATTAGTGCACTGATTACAGTCAAGGAAAACACTTAACTAGGTGCAACTGGATGCAAACGGCAACAGATCATTGCGTCCTAACGATCCTGTTTGTGATAGGTGAAGAGAACAGAAATTTATGGATTATTGTTGTAGGAATAAAAAGACAGAGATTTTCTTAACTGGCGAGATAGATGTAAATATGTCAGTCGTGAATTTGAAGAGAAAAATGTTGATCAAGTCTATGCTTAAACGTATTCATAGTACTACTTTCAACTACTCTATTTGACAAATCATTCCATATGTTAACAATCTTGTTGAAGGAAAAATGTTTCGCCTCATTCGAGGTAAAACGTTTGCCCACCAATGTTTTCATCCATTGGTACGAGTGAGATCAGACGAATCTGTCCTTAAATGGCTCGTTAGATCGAGGTTACGAAAGCCTTTAATGATTTTGAATACCTGTATTAGACATCTCTCAAGCTTCTCTTTTCTAAGCTCAGTGGATTTGACTCGTTTAGTAGGCTGTCGTAAGATTTGTCTCTTGGGCCGGGAATCATCTGGGTTGCTCGCACCCGTACACTATCCATTCTTACGCTCTCCATTCCTTCTATGTCTTTGCTCAAGTAGGGTGACGAAAATTGAAAACAGTATTCAGGATGGGGACGCAATAGTGAGTTCTAAAAAAGAGTTAGGATAATTTTCCGAGACTTGGATTCGAAAGTCCTTCATGTGAATCCAAGACTTTTCTTCTCCCATTTTACTGCTTCTGTGTTGTGCTTACTTGGCTTTAGGTCACGTGTGATTATTAATCGACGTTGCCTCAACTGTCGTGCTGTACACAGTTAACAAACACCATCCCTTACTCAGTCACAGCTTCCTTGCTGGGTGCTGTAATGAATCGGGAACAGAAAAGTGTTGAAAGATAATCAGCAAGACGTGTCAGTGTGTTGGTACGAATTGGGACACACAGGATGGCAGTGTGTGCTGCCACTCCCTATGGGGACACGTGGGGATACCAGTGTGCGCTGGGGAAGACCTGGCGACGCGGAAGAGTAGGGGAAGTATTTAAGGCGACCTCAAGTCAGTCCCACGTTCGCCCTGCCCCACTCTGAACCTCGGTAGTTATATGCAAATAGCGGGTAATTGTCGCCCGGCAGGAAGGCCAGACCCCTTATTGTCGTGGTGTGTTCACCGCTCAGGATGCTGTAGAGGGGCGTTGGTGGCTACAGGGCAAGTGAGGGAGGGTGGGAGGGAGCTGGGGTATGTATACACGTCCAGTGGAGTGTGCTAGAGGGTTGTTGGGGGAACTCTGGTTGCCTGGAGGGGGTAGTAGTTTCGTAGAGGGTACTTAAAAAAAGTATACTTAGCTGGGGGAGTAGTTGGTGGGAGGTTGTAATTTGCTGGGGTAGATAACAACGACAGGATGGTTAGTGGGGCTGTAGCCGTTAAGTTGTCGGTTGGTGGAGGTGGATGTGATTGTAAGGGTTGCTAAGATCTTACCCGTTAAGTGAAGGCAGATTATTGCTTGTAGCTGTAGCATTGTGGTTTGTTGGGTTACTTGAGAGAGGGCGCTTGTCGATAGCCAGAAGAACGATACCCGTACACGTTCTTAAGTCTTCTGGTGTCCCATGTGTTCACTCAACTGACTCGTGTCTCGTGATGAAGACATCGGCAAGATGTTACTCAGGCACTGACTTCTGAGGCATTACTTCCCCCAACGTAAGAGTGAGTGGAACGTAAGTTCTGTAGATAGTCATGGGAGTTGACAGGGTTTAAATGATGAGTGTTAGAAAATATGTAATCTTGGTTTGGGACGATGAGTGGGGAGTGTCGACGCCTAGTCTCGGGCCAATGCGTACCCATATCCGCAGCCGGTCTCCGAGGTAAGAAAGAAGCCTGTGGTCGATAGATTAATGTAAGTGCATTGGGTCGAAAACTCTTGTGGTGGAGGAAACTTAGGTTGTATTAGATAATTTTGATTTACGTTTGTTAAGGTGGAATCTTTTTCCATAGTGCAACCATCTTCAGTATTAACAGGGTCCACTGCGGCTGGCGTGTCCGTGGAAGTTCGTCTTGTCCTCAGTTTAGAAGTTTATTTTATGATAAAATGCTAATGCAATGCCGGCTGCTGGCGGCGGTTTAGAATACTGGTGGGTGGCAGGTTTTTCTCTTCGGAACAGTTTATCAGGGTGGTGAAGGTGCTGAACGGAGGCTGCGGTGTTGGAGGAAGTAGCTAGCTCGGAACAGTTACGATGGTACGGAATGTCGGTTGTCTGAGATTATGATGGTGGGTGCAGGTTGCTGGGAGTTGGTTATAGCGTTGGAAGGTTGGCATTTTGGGTACTGTTCGAGTGCTTATTGCTGGACACAGTTCATGATTCTAAGACGCGCAGGTTGTGGTGACTAGGTGTGGTGTCAGGTCTCGCTTGTTGCTGGGGAGTAAATGTGGTGTTCGGTAGTACTGGTTGCTGTTTAATGTGTGTGTGTGTGTGTGTTTACCACATGTTCTGATACCCACAGGACGACTGAATACGGAACAGTTTCCCTTATAGTCATAGTCTCATTGATCAGTTTAGCCTGAAGTACCCTGAACTGATTTCTTACGCAATCGAGAAGAGGAATATTTCTTATTCATTTTTCAGACGTCTAAATTGCTGACGAACAAAGGCCGATTGATTTAATCAGGCTCCTAAAGTGGGAAGTTGGAAGAGTTTATGAAACTTTATGATTCATCTGGTTCCAAGGTTTTGATTTGGGCAAAGATCCTGAACGCGGAAGTTGATTTCCCTTCAGTGGATCGATATTTCAAGGGCTTTGATCGTGATCTTCACCAGGTAAAGCAATCTGCTTTATTCATACGATGTTTCTGCTTAGATTCTGGATTGACAACGAGTGTTGGTGGCGTATGTTGTCTCCCTACTGGTGCCTGAGAGTAGAGCCCGAGTCATCACTGTATTGACAGCAGAGGCGACCCACGACCATAGGGCCTCGTCCGGCGTTGGCTAAAGCTTGTCACAGCACCTGCTAGTCCTGTTACGTAACCTGACCGGCCTATCGCAGCACTTGACCGCTGGCCTGTCACACATCACCTGACGGGCCTGTCTGCACCTCAACGGCCTGTCACAACAACACCTTCCATTGATACCTCACACGTAAAGACAACATGACACACGTCAGGTAGCGTCATGTATTGCGAGGAGCGTCAGCGATCGCCTCCCTGTGACACCTTAGTCAAGTACGCTGTCCTCGCTTGCTCATGAAGGCGTAATCAGGGCCTTTCAGTCTACGCCTCACTCTCGTCTCTGTGTCGATGAGTCGAGAGCCTCATAAACACGCATCTCTCACGTTCATGAGAGCCGCTGGCAAGCCTGGTGAAGCCTGGCGCAACAAATCGTCGTTTATTAAACCATCGTTTGAATAGAAACTGCCTCTAAGGCATGTTAGCCTCACCTGACCTAATGTCTGTATATTCCAAGGTCAGGAATTATGGCGGGGGCAGATCATCAGGCCTCTCTCGGTGACTGTACGGTTTATGGCATCATTAGAGGGAGTCGTGTTGTGTTGCCACGGAGCCGGACCTTCGTCCCAGCAGTAGACAGTGATACAAACATCCCAAGACCGGGTAGGGGTTGTTTAAACGGTGGTAACGCTGCCGGGGCGTGCGTGGTGGGTTTGACGGCGACGGCACAGGTGTGTGTGTGTGTGTGTAAGACCTCATCTCACGGAGAACCTGCCAAAGACTCTCCTAACCTCGCCTCTTGCTCATGTGACGTGTACGAGTATGTATGACTGTACCTCTGTTTACGTTGTTACCTATTGTAAATGACTAGTTTGAACTATACGGGGAGGGAATTTTAAATTCGTGCCTGTGTATCTGTTTATGCACTTGTGTGTGTGTGGGGGGGGGGTGCGTGTGTGTGTGTGTGTGTGTGTGTGTGTGGGTGTTTGTGTATACGTGTCGTTGAAAGAGTAGTATCGAAACCTCGATAAGTCAGTTGAGCATGTTGTTTTGCAATATATATATATATATTTTTTTTTTTCATACATATTCGCCATTTCCCGCATTAGCGAGGTAGCGTTAAGAACAGAGGACTGAGCCTTTGAGGGAAAAACCTCAAT
>JAYMFT010399604.1:0-19023 GCA_038088735.1 Panulirus argus | reverse complement strand
ATATATATAATATATATATATATATATATATATATATATATATATATATATATATATATATATATATATATATATGTTTTCCCCCTCTCCCTGAGGAAAGCTGAAGTTCTGGTAAATACACACACGGTTTGCTGTCTCAGCTGCTGGGACGGGTGGGTTAGGTGCTCGTGTGTTGCTGGGGGGGGGGGGCCTGGATGTACCTTGTCATCACATTGGAATTCCCCGGTTTAGGGTCTGGTACGTCTTGCACCAGCAGGTCGCTCCTACCGCCTTGGTCGGTGTGGCTAGGTTCTGCCGTCTTTCACGTTGCGTCGATGATACATTCCGTCACATAACGTAGTTTGCACCGTCTTGTCGCTGCACACCACAATGGCTGGTGACGATCTAGCTTTGTGCTGCCTTGGCTGACACCACTTTAACAGTCATGGCTTGTACCGTCGAAGCCGACACTGTCATGGTTTGTAAGTATCTTGCTTTGTGCCGGCTTGTTACACTCCTCTTAACTCATAACCATCTTGGCCCTGAACCTTCCTAAAGTACACCATTGAGACGTGAGACAACCTTATCTTGTCCTTCTGTTCTTTTTTCCATCACCATTGTTGAAGGTTTGGTTTGTACCATTTTGTCACGTACCTGTGCCGTATTGCTTTGTATCTAAGGTACTCTATTGCCATCCCGATTCTTACCCAAACTGGCTTTTACCTGTCTTTCTCTCTACCGTACTGTGAATCTCAGGATTGTACCCTTGAGGTGTGTTTCTTTCTAAAGTAAGCGTCCAGTACTACCTTAGGTAGTTGGTGTTGACTCACAGGGTGCATTTCGATGTAAACTTGAAAACTCTGTTGAGAAGATTCGTCTCTTCACTTGGGTCAAGCTGGGTCGTAGATCTGAATGGGGTTTTGACGTAGATGGAGATTGGGTTGTAGTGCTGGTGTGTACAGCCTTGGAATGCCTCTGTAGACTTGAATTGATATGTTAGTGGGTGGGTGGGGGTCGTTCTGGGTATTTTGCTCTCTGGTTTTAAAGTCGTACTCATCGCAAAACTGTTCTTTTGGCTACCCTAGACAGGTAAGTTGGTATGTAAACAGCTACACCAATGTGTTACTGTAATTGGATGGAACCCACTAACAGACCAGAGGAAGGTGTTGATTTGTATGTACGTATCTGCATGTGCCCAGTAAATGTTATCAGGAATACTTGGCTGTGAAAGACTCATGGTATCGTCTTATGATAAAGGGCATTAGATACGATAAAGGGCATTAGATACCAGCCACACGAGCATTGCCCGATGTTACACCTTTCCTTGAACAGGGAAGGTTTATGATGCTGTTCCTTTCTCTCCAGTCTTTCTTTCTTCCTATAACCTTTCATCTTTTTATTAAGAGTCAGCTCTGCGAACACTAGAGGAGTTGCAAGTTAATGTCATCTCTTTTTTTTTCCTAATGTTCTTTACTTTTCCTTTTATCCAGATGGCCACGAGCGGAGCATGTTTTTGTCCCGTCATGTCAGAGACTGGGGGAAAAAAAAAGACAAATCTGGGTACTGATTGCCTAGCCTCGTACGGCCTTAAAGAAATCATGATGTTGAAATTTCAGTTATAACCGAACAGTATACGTTAATGGAAACGATGCGTGCGTGAGTCATTGTATACCAAGAGAATTCCTTCCCCATTAAGGAGAGTCCTGATGATTGGTCCTTCGTCGGTCTTAAGGGTCCGTATTCCTGCCGGCGGATGTATGTGTCGCGTTTCGCTGACGTCACTATCGGTCGGTACCTTCATGGAGTCTGGACGTAGGAGTAAAGATGGGGGAGGAAAAGGCCGCTCATTCCTTGGCTGGTATTGCCCAGTGGGTACGCCTGATGACGTCATATGGCGTGAGGGTGGCGAGCAGTTTTTGGTATGTTCTGAACCACCATGAGCACGACGGTACCACCCTTGCGTATGATGGCCTGACCTTTGACCAGGCCGTTAAAAGGTCAGGTCACACAGGCCAGTCCATCTTTCTCCTAAGCGTCGTGCATATGTGCTTAAAAGGTCGAAGCGACGTGTTCAAGGGTCGTATTGTCGTGTTCAAGGGTCGTATTGTCGTGCTCACGGAGTAACTGTGGTTCGTTAGCTGGGCGGGAGGAAAGATTTTAAGAGCGCCAGTGTCGACTGAGTCAGCATTACATTTGGTTATGCATGACTGAGCCACTCCTTGTGGCCATCGGGAAACCTTAATTGCTCCGGTGGTGAAAACGTGGTGGTGTTGGTCATTGTCGTACTTGTAGGGATGTTAGCTGTGGCTGCTGCTGCTTTTGTGGTGTTAACTGGTGGGCTTTGGATGTAGCAGTTTTACATCTGTCATGATTCTTGGTGGCGCTTCAGTGTGTGTGTGTATTCCGTCATTATTCAATGTGTTTGCGCTTCGAGTGCACAGATGGTGGAGATACCATTAACAGAGTAACGATACTTCGACCTCGTTTCCTTACCTTGCTTTAAGCAACTAGAAAGTTTTGATTCATGGTCGTATTACGGCGAAAAGTGTATACCCATCATGACTCTGTGAGCATTGTGTGTGTGTGTGTGTGTGTGTGTGTGTGTGTGTGTGTGCCTTCAACCATAGCAGGAGCAGCCTTTGTCAGGTCAGACATATCCTAGATGACCAGTGATATCATGGAAGAGTTTTCCTAGATATCCTTTCTAGCTGATGTCGGGGAAGAACCCATCTCACCGCACGGACAGAGCCAGGTGTTATAAACCTTCCTCCTTCAGCATAAAAAGTCATGTTGCAAGGCTTTGGAATTGGTGGGAGCGTTCACGCGTTGTCATAGTGTGGCATTTTCCTCATCCTTGTTTTATTCAAGTGGTAAAGTGTCTTTTTAAGTACTTGAGCATGACGGTGCGACGATTGGGTGCGATGGCCCCGATTTTTTTTATGGTCTGACCCACGAGGGTCAGGTCAGAGGTCACGCCATCATACCCCATAGGGTTGTAGCGTAGTGCTCAAGGTGTCGTACCGTCGTACTCAAGGCTTTTACCGTATTGCTCAGCGACTGCGCCGTTGTCTTCAGAGGTTGTACCGCCGTGTTCACGGGTTGTAGTGTTGTTCTCAAGGGTCGTCGTACCTGTATATACACTCAAGGGTCTAAGCGAACTTGGTTATGTCGTAACTGGCTGTAGACCCGGCCCCATGTCGGAAAATTTACCTTACCGCGTTATCAACAAATTTTATGGTCTCAGGCTCAGCGTCACGTAGGTAAGGGGTCAGAAGTCCACCAGGTAGATACGCAGGAGCTGTGCCGTCCCGTCCCCGCCTTGCGCTTGCTGAGCGTCTCTCTCCCTTCGTTGCGCAGGAGATAAAATCAATTGAGTGAGCCTTGTCAGAAAAGTAGCCGATGTAAGAATTTAATATCTTTCTTGATTACCCCTTCAGATTATTTCGTGACCTATCATTATCTCCCTGTTTTTAATTCATTACTCATTTTATAGTCATTTTGTGTCAATGAACGAAAATTGGATATGCCCTCTTTAAGTTCAAGCGCCCAGCATTTGAAGCTCTTTAAATACAAGCACCTGGCATCCACCATAGGAGTTCTGACGGGTAATGTTGGCCTTTGTCATACATATGTCACTTCGGAGATAGTGCCACGTAGTGAGACGCCAGCCACAGGAGCATGGCACCTTGTCAGACGCGTCACACCATCGTCACTGTAACAGACGCGCGCACTGGGATTGAATAGCTTTCTGTTGCCTCCTGCCAACTCCATAAAATTAAGATATCAACAGCTGACTCTATTTCTGTATACCCCGTACCCACCAAGCGCCTGTGGCGTAGGCCAGACACTGTAATACTTGCGAAGTATAAAACTTAACTCTCAGTCGAGCGCGACGTTACAAATCCGGCGTGACGGTCATCGTACCCTAAGAGAGAGACCGTCGCACTCATGGCTCGTATTATCGTGCTCAAGAAATGTACCGTCATGTTCAAGATTGAGGGAAATATATATATATATATATATTCTCTGTCTTACACCACGGTGAACCTTGCTGGAAAGTATCAGAGGCAGCATCGAAAGTACAGAAAATAAAGAGATATTTTAGCGTCATTGAACAGAGCGAATAGCACTTTCGGTAGCTGTTTCAACAAGAGGAATTACCTTTCTTAAGTGTGTTGCCGTGAGGGACATATGACTGTGATGGAAACCTCAGCGCAAACCTTCCATCACCGACGCTCGCTCTGGGATTAAGAAGTCAGCTCTTGGTAATTATGAATGACGGAAGGCTACTACCCTCCTGAGAACGATGGCACAACCATTAAGGAAGCCGATACGACCATTGAGTATGATGACTTCCGAAGTGACCCTAAAGGGTCAGGCCATCGTTCCCAAGGGTCGTACCGACCTGGTCAAGGATCGTGCCATCTTGCTCAGTTGGTTAATGGGATAATTAGGGGGATTGGGATCATCCCTAGAGCTGAACGATCTTAAAGTATTGCACATCACGCTAGTGCTGTGTACTGACAGGAATTCAACAGCACGAACCCTAACCTGACCACGCGCCACTTTTCTCCTAACTTCTTGCAGGAAGTTAAAGTTTATGGTGTAACGTTCCTCTACCCTCTTCATGTTGTCATTTTGTAGGTGAGGCTCCCTCGTGGAACACCTCCCGGTAGGTCCTGAGACACTAAACCTGTAGGACGAGTTTTGATTGCAGATGGAGGGAGGGGTGGGCTGGGTTGTATGCATAAATAGACTAAAACATAGAAAGTTTTGTATGCGCTGTTATTGTGTGCTGGGAGTCGGGAGGTCATTTTTCTAAAATAGCCAAGAGGGATAATGAAGAGTGTGATGACAGAGACGGTGGTGGTGGCGTGAAGATACCTCTTCATTTCATAATTGACTTGTAAGACCGGCGCGAAATACATACCCACGTCATTGGCTCAGGTGGTGCGGCAACTGACTGGGCCAAAGCGGGGGGACGGGTACCTGTTGTTCGGCTAACCACAGTGTGTTGGTTTATCCTCGCACGCTCCCACTTCTGTCTCTTCATTTTACGTTTTCTGCCCAGTCTCTTCTTTATCCCATCGTAACCCCGACTGAAAACAGTAAAAAATAAACTCAGATGTCTTACAAAAGACGTTATAACAGTTCTAAAAAAAAAATGTAAACATGAAATTTTGCAAGGACCAACACGCCAAGCTTCGTTACATCCGCGCATGGTATGATAACGGCTCAGCAGACGACTAGGCTCCACTCATTACATGCGGATGAAATGTAGGTCAGGAACTCAGTGAGGTACGTCGGGAACTCTGCAACACTCGCTTGATAGCGACGCGGGTCACTGCACTGATAAGGTGAAGGTTTTCTAGATATTTTTTCTTTCATCGTGCATTTAAATCCAGCTAGAATTGTGTATCGCGTCTGTTATATCCCTTAGGTGCATTGTGGTGTGAGGAATGGAAAACTTTAATGTCGAATGTATTACTGTATATTATATTTCAAGTCCAAACTTGTAAACTTAACTCCTTGAGGAGGACGTTCCGGCCAGTAGGTGTGATAGTATATCTTTCGTCGAACCTTGCTCTTAAGGGTTATGTCAAAGACCTGTCCATCATACCCAGGGGTCGCGTCGTCGTTCTCCAGGGTTCTTCCGTCATGCTCAATAAGTTACCACAGGTGTGCGACGAACTTTATAAGCCATCAGATTCACATTTGTTTCCCTTTGTAAAGCCAAGGGAAGCAGGAAAGAGATGATGGATGTGTCTTTATCCTTCCGTGAAACAGCAGTTGTCTAGGCTATTTAAGCGCTGCTCCAGTTGCAGCCTAGGAAGAACAAAATTTTATCCATGAAATTCTCAATGTCATCTCCCTTGACATACATAAGTCAGAAGCTGATTGGAGAGCTTGAGATTTTTTTTCTATTTAAACTTTAGAATTTTATAGAGTTAAAATCTCTCTGCAGTCGTCCAGTTTAGTGTCTCGTAAAAAGTCGAGTTGCGCTGTACCAATACCCGTAATAATGATAAACGGTGTGTGTTTATTGTGCACCAGTAAGAATGCAAGATTGAATGACAGAATAGTCGTAATTTCCTGCGATATATATCGTCATTATTTATTTAACATTAGTCTTTCGACATATGTTCACATTCAAGCATTTGAGCTCACCAGTCTGCTTGGGCTTAAAATTTTGAGGATTGTTTGATGAAGGGGCATACCAGAGTTACTGAAGAACAGTTATAGATATTTGTTTGTAACGGGAATTTTCACGCTTTTCTTGGGTGTATGCCGACTGCCCGTGCTTACTCATGGTCGTTAACGCTAACTGCTCCACCACGGAGGCTCATGCGGTAGTGAAGATGAGTTCCAAATTGCCTTCATTGTTCCTCTTCTCATGATACCTGTCTCTCACACCACGTTCTTGGATATATATCACAGAGCAGGACACCATGTGTTGCTTATAGACTTCAGAGAAGCAACGCTCAGTAGATGCAGTATTCTTGAGGACAGACGTTAAGTGAAACATGACAAGAAAAAAAAATCTTGAATTGATTTCACTTTAAGATTTTATTAACTCTTGTCAGACTTGTTGCGTAAAGCAAATGTCACTAGCCTGAAGATGTGAAGACTGAAGAAAACGTAGTGTGTCCGAGTAAACCTAAATGAAAGGCTTATCCATATACAGAAGATATAATTATCCCTGCACTGTTTTCAGTCTTCACGTTTTCTCCCCAAGGCCCGTGCTGGGATGATGGGAATTATGAATTTTAAACTGTAACAAGCATAACAACACGGTCACCCAGGCTCGTCACAGCTTAGTGACGAACTCTTTGTCTTCAACTAACTTGCGACCCTGGCCTCAGAAAATTAATGAATAGAAAACTCTTCATTCGGCCGCAATGAACCGTTTCTCTCCCTCTCTCCCACCCAATCCTCCTGCTGGAAATTTCCGTGGCCGCCCTTGTTTATGGAGAGGTAGGTATCCATGATGCGTGACTTCGCCCGCCCAGTCTCCAGTCCTCTCAGCTTGCTCGCCCGCTCGCCTTGCTGCACAACACTGTTGCCATTATCCCTGGGCAACAAGCAGGACCAGCCAAGGACCAGGTCTAGCCAGGGGTTCCGAGGACATTGTCTCTGTGGCCTTGACTCCGAAGGCTCATCGAAAGACGACCAGCTACAGCTGGTGGCGATGCCGGCGGGCAGACGTCTCGTTAGAAGACACGATGTTTGGACGTGGCAGATGTTTGGATTGGGATACACCTTTATGGGGGTGGGGCTTAGGATACATAGATCGTGTGAGCTCCTAGTGTGGTTTGGATAAAGGAGGAAAGTGGCAGGTGTCGGACTGGTCTCGTCCAATGTCAACTGGGGTCATGGCAATCCTTGCGTCACGTCACCCCTCCGTCATCCTCGGGTGCCTCAACCTCGTCTGACCTGCCCTCTAGGGTCATGCAGTTAAGGCGTTTTTGCACCAGAGTCCTGGACTGGCTTGTCATGCCGTGGTATTTGCCTTTGTCTCCAGCTTTGCTCGAGGCACTGGTCTGCTCCTTCGGTTTGTTAACCCCCATGAGCACTACTTTACGATCCTTGAGCACGGCGGTACGATCTTTGAGCACGGCGGTACGATCTTTGAGCACGGCGGTACGATCTTTGAGCACGACGGTACGATCCTTGAGCACGGCGGTACGATCCTTGAGCACGGCGGTACGATCTTTGAGCACGGCGGTGCGATCTTTGAGCACGACGGTACGATCCTTGAGCACGGCGATACGATCTTTGAGCACGGCGGTACGATCTTTGAGCACGACGGTGCGGTCCTTGAGCATGACGGTACAATGCTTCAGTACAACGATACGACCACTGGGTATGACAGTCTTGCCTGTGGCGTGACTCTTGTCGGGTAACGCCATCATAACCAAGGGGTCGAACCGTCGTGCTCAAAGGGTAAAGGAAAGCAGTTTTCTTCCTTTGATTACGTCTTAACCTTTTCTTCATTTATATCCTTCTACAGCTGTCCGTGTTCCTTGCGCTGAGCTGGACCTTTCACTTTCACCGATGGCTGCTTCGAAGTCTTGCTGCTTGCTGGCTCCGCGGCAGTAATTGTGTGTGGACCTCGTAATTGTTTGCGAGCGTCATGGTCTTGATTACCTGAGAGTGTTGTAATCTTGTTAAGGGCGTCGTGTACGTGTTTGCTTGAGGCCGTCATATTCTTTATTAGGCTTCAGGTGCTTGTGAGTGGCGGGAAGTAGAGCTTAGTTTTGATTGCTTGTGGAGGTACTGGATTTGATTGGTTGAAGATATCGCTTTCTTGTTGTGGGGACTAGTTGGTTAGCTAGGTTCGTAGGCTTTAGTTGCCATCCAAGATTATAGTGTTATAAACTTTGAGGGCGCGACGGTACGACCCGAAGGTATAATGACCTGGCCTTTGACGTGACCCCGAAGATGTATGATCACACCATCATACCCAAGAAACATAGTGAGTTCTTTGGTCGTTCTGTCGTTTTCAAGAATTGTACGGTCTTGCTCAAGAGGTTCATTTTGCTTAGTGCTGTCTTACTTGTTTGTTTGCGTGGTTTTGCATTCTTGCATATGCGTACATCTGGAAAGATTAAGTGGATAAGAATGGGAATGGTTTTCATATGAAATTTTAATTTGCATCTGCTTTTTGGCCGAGGTCTGGCAGAGCAATCGACCTGGTCGATGGGCGTTGTTGCCAGATAATGTGTACCCGTTTGTTTGACCGGAATTGATCGAGGGATTTCCTGATTTTCACAATTTCCATTTGTTCCGGTTGGGATTTACGTCTCTCTTACGGTGTTAGACATAACACTAGGTTTTGTTTTTTATCTGAAAAATTTCACAAAATCCCTTGAAATGTAATTGGCTTGCGAAACATCATCTATCTCCAGTGTTATGAGGTTGCGATAATGCATATACAGTTTAAGGGACTTGTCACACGACAAACCCCGGCAGACTTGACCTTCTGGTATATGAAATATCTCCTTTATTATCCCCTTACAACGCACTCGTCAAACAGTTATGTTAAACGAACTTATTTCATTCTTAGGTTTGGGTTGCCAACGGCGTGCCGCAGGGTTTGGTCGCAGGACCGTTGCTGTTCTTGGTATCGTGTTTGCCCAACAAACATGCAGCACTGGAGAGGCTTATTTCATTGCAAGTTCTTAGTGACATTTTGTTGAACTCTTTAGACTGGAGAGTTTTGTATTTCCACGAGGCTGAGAGATTATGTTGTGAGATCAGAGGATTAGATTGGTATATTTTGTAATAACATTGCAGAAGTGTGCTGCTTTACCTCAAACACGGGAGGCGCTTGATAGCCCAAGACCACAGCGTTGGAGAGGTTTTGCAGTGTTGTTGTAGACTTGCAACAGCGGAGGAATTAGCTTTTACTAACACGAATCTGGGAAGGTTTGTTGTTTCAAAAGTTCACTACCCGAGTTTAGCCTTGTCTTACCTCCACGCTTAGGTTTGATACACTTGTCATGTCTCCAAACGCAGGAGAGGTCCGCCGTGTTGGTAAGTATGCAGCAATCGAGGGCTGCTCTGTGCCACATGTTTAAGTTCCAAAAGCTCTGCTGTGTCATGAACACACAAGACATGGACACGTTGGCCATGGCATTAACTCACACCGCAAAGATACATTAAATCACTTCACACTCTTATTAGCACAGTGTGAGATAAAATGCATTTCCTGGACTTGTACTTCAGTCGCCAAAAATCGAAGAAAGCGTTGGTAAGTGAAGCATAAGAGAGATGTGTTTTCCCATACAGGTCCGTTCTCCTCTTTCTTTGGTCTTCTCTCGGCCGGTGCAGGGATTGTGGACCATGTGCAGGTCTTTGGTAGCCGGAGGCACTGGCGGTGAGTGGTCTTTCCCCAAGTGTGGCAAGGTCGCTCCCAGACTGGCGAGAGTGTATTTGTTTAACGGGAAAGGTTTGTGTGTGTGTGTGTGTGTGTGTGTATTTGTATAACGCATTTGAGCGTTCCCAGCGTCTAATTTTGGGGAGTACTTTTGTTATGTCATGATTATGAAAGTAATTTATTATTTTTATCGACTGGAGTCGCTCCTGGCTGACCGTGGATTGGAGGGTGCGTGGCGAGGCGTGGTTGGCCTTAGGGGAGTGGTGGCGGACGCCTGGGCTCCTCCCTGTTTGAGGTAGGGGTGGTACCGACGTTCGTCCTAACGGCAACAGGGTACGCTTCTGCGGCGGCGGCTGTGTGAAGCGCGTGAGGTGTTCAGCGAAAGATTTCGAGCGCGTATGGGATTTAATATAACTATTGCTGGACGGCGGTATATTTATGATTATTCGAAAGTGAAATCGCAATTTAGTACGTTGCTGGTTAGATTTTGAAAGCGTGTGTTTTGTGTTACGAGATTACCTGATCATATGCGATCTGAGGTTCAGGGAAGTTGGCGTTGCTTACCCTGCGTACGAATCAGAGAGCTCGACATCCACTAATGATAAACTTTGTTGATGTTATTCACCCTTACTGCCTGTCTTTGATTAGCATAGTCCCAGGGTCAGTCTGCAGAATGTTAGCCTTCTCATATTTGCTTTTATGATTTTTTTTTTTAAGGAAGTTTTGAAGCCAAATACTTGTCGTGGTGTGAAGTGTCGTGTTTAACTCCTTGAGCACGACTATACGACTCTTGGTACGGTGTCTTGGCCTTTGGTTTGATCCATAAGCGTCATATAAAAAGATCATGTTATACCAAAGGGTCACACCGTCGTGCTCAAGGACTATATATATCATGTTATAGACATTCTCTTAGCCACGCTGTCTGTTGCTTCTTAACTATCTACGTTGCTCGGTGAATGTTAAGATTATCTTAATATTCTACTGCCGTGTGTTGCCAAGCGTTGACACAGCAGATGATTCTATTTTCGGACGATATCAAGAAGGGGAGAACTTTATTGGAAGCAGTAGTGATAAAAAAAATGTGATTAATGACTTCCTTGAAATCGCATGTCTAGGGCAGTAGCATAGAATATTGTGAGGCTACATTTTTGTCGTGTTTGAACTCAGAGAGCTAACCGCTCCAGCTGCTTTTATGGGTGAGTAACTGGGTGCGGCGTGAGTGAGTGGGAAACTGTACCGCGGTGACTCGCAGAGCCAAAGACGACTGGTGGTAGTGACTCACCAATGGTCAATACTAACTTTGTCACTCTGATGCTGTGTTGACGTGCCAACTCAGCTTCGGCTGCACGAAGGTCCTTTGGCAAGCTTTATCTTATATAAGAATAAAGATGTTGATAGGCATTTGCACAAGTCAACAGGACTAATATTTCTCCTACGTCTAGTACTAATATTCCCTCAAGAACAAACACCAATATTATTTTTTCCACAGCATGTTTCAGTATTACTCCTGTAGCTGGTACCAGAATGACGCGACGATGAAAAACGAGCGTGGATTGTTGATGGAGAAGTTTTTTAATCGTTATAATCGTTTGTTATTTACGTCTAGGGGAGTTGCATGGCAGAAAGTTTAGCCTTACGAGGTAGAATAAACTCTTAATTTAGCTGTGTGCTGGAATGGTTTAGTGTTGCATGGGTTGCGAAGCGGAGATCGGGGCTTATGGCAACAATTAGACCACAACCGTTCGTTCCATGTCGACGACAGGAGTGGCGGAGCAAGATGAAGTAAGACCCACTTGCGGGAACTTGGGGAGTTAACATTTCTTCACCTACCCTGTAAGTACCGGGTTGATACATCCACCGTTATCCTTGAGGAGAAACACTGGCAATTATTTTTCCCGACAGTGCAATCTTCTCGAAGGATTTATTAATGAAATATTGCGGCAGGTGAGTCACGTAACCGAATAATATACCTGTGTACACGTAATACAGCATACGTATCCGCCGTGATGTAAACAAGCACATATTATATTGTGTGTTGCGTCGTGCATTGTGTACATTTCCATAGTCCCCGTTTGTATGCATGACAGTAGAGCTTAGTACACATAGTCCATAGTATGTAATGTACACCTTTCAGTGGTTTACGTTTTGCAGTGTGCCTAAGAATAAGTCACTCACTCGATGGCCAACTCTGATAGAATTGTTTTCGACGAAAATTAGATTTAGTTTTGTGCCTTTGTGAAGTTCTTTGCTATTGTCAGCGGAGTGTTAAGATTTATGGGGCTCTGGTCGGGGAAGTATAAAAAATTTTTTTAAGCGGGAAAAAGTGAAGGGAGGGAAAAGTGAAGGCTTACATCTCTCAGATAGGAACAGGAAACGGAGGACATTTGAAGGAAGGAGTTGAATACGTCAGTTAATTAACCAAGATTTGTATTAAACATTTCAGCTTAATATGCTATGCTGAAGTAGAACTCGAGAAACTTCATAAAGGAGAAACTGCTTTGATTTTATTAGATATGGTCATCAGCTGTTATGTTGTTAGAAAAGAATTGTGGAGTGTAAGAATGATTTTGCTGTATTATTATTTTTATTATTAATTGCATTTATCGTGACGATACTGATTTTTTCGTATATTCTAATTTTCTTTCTCAATAACGTGCACTGGATTCTTCCATAGTTGATATCAGGAATTAGCTCAGCCACTGTCCTCAGATGGGACCCTGAGTGACCACAGTAATGAAAGTCAACATTAACCTGCAACAATTAATACCAAGGTTTTGGCTGCAACGAACAGGGAGGTCTACTTACTAACCTTAAAGAAGCGACCACTACCATGTAGAGGGAGGGGCTGCCAGCCTTCACTTGAGAACGTTTGTTTTGATATTTTGAAAAATAAGTACAAGTAGTCCGTTAGGATACTACATTTACTGACAACCTTTTCCGTAACTGCTGACATAAGTTAAACAAGAGTAGCAGTGATATATTTTCTAAGTAAATCTGATAATTATGAAAGAGGAGTGCAGTTAGATAAGGTATTAGAGTGGCTTCGGGTGTCGATACGTACAAGTAAGAGCTTTGTTGTAGGTAGAGAGCACTGTATAAAACAGGTTGAGGATGAGAGGTGTTTACCGCAGCACGATGAACCTTCAAGTCACCCTCTTCCATCTCCCTTCCCTGCTGCTGAAGTATAAGTATAAGCATTAATCTTTTTAAGAGAATAAAAGTGAAAGGAGGAAAAAGTGAAGGATCACCTCTCACGGAAGAACAGGAAACACAGAAGAGTGAAAGAGGGACTTAAATACACAAGTAGAATAATGAAAGTCTTCAGTATTTCGCTCTGATTTGACATTAATGCTGAAGAGGTCGATAAACTGCATAATGAAGTTGCTGAATGATTTTATTAGTTTTGGTTATCAGCTGACACTCTTTGGAAAAAAATTGTGATAAATGTTTAAGGTTTTATTGTTGCCGCATTCTTGGTTACAGTTTTTTTTCTCTCATTTTGATCTGCCATTCTCTCTCTCTCTCTCTCTCTCTCGCTGACGTGCATTGGCTTCCGCCATAGCAAACTCCAGGACCGAGCTTAGCTACTCCTCACCTCAGGTGGGACCAGGCCTGAGTCACCAGAGGTAATGACTCACCATTAACTCGCAGCAATTAAAATCAAGGTTTCGACTCCATCGAACGGCGAGGGAGGCGTGTGTGCTAACCTCAGTGACGCGACCACACTGTCTCGGGAGAGGCCACTGGCTTTCACCGGAGACTGGTAAACAGTAACTGAATAATTTTGACGTTTTAAAAAGAATGTATAAGGAGCGCGCTGTGTTTCTGATATTTAAAAAGAATAGCTGGAAGTGTTCTTACAGTTGTAGGCATTTATAAGTAATTGTCGATGATTATAGATAGCTTAGTGTATTGTACAAGTATAGCAGTTTGGGTTTTTATAGAGCTTATTATGCTCGTAATTCCTTGATAGAGGTCAAAGGTTAATTGTTAGTTTTTTGGTGTATTTTAACAGAATAATTGTTATAATACCTTACTCGGAAAATTTTTATTATTACCAGATAAGCATTCGTACACCCAGTTCACTTTATGAAGTGTTAGCTCGCTTCAAGGATGACACCTCGTATAAGACGCCGTTGATAATGACAGCGCAAGTGAATCATATCCCTTGAAATTAAACAGAATTCTTGCATTTCTTTATGGTAACAATTGCTTAATGTTTATAGATGGTGAGTGTAAATTAAAAAAGACATAGTTTTAACCTAAAATGAGACACAAAGTCTTCTGGCACTGTACTAAGCATTTGTATAAAGGCTCAGGCCTGAGTAATCCTCGTAACTTTCACCTATAACTTTCACTGATTTGAATCGGTATTTACTGAATATAGTCAGGGTTAGTGTCTGCCAAGTTTCTTCTATCAGTGATTACCCCAGGACAGTTTATGTGACAGATTTCAAGACTTTTCCAAAGGCTCTTGCAGCCCAATGGTGCGCTGCTTACAGTTGCTGGGAAATATAGACTTTTTTGGAGTGAAAACTCTGACGAGACTGTACTGTCAGTGATGTAGCCTAAAAGTGATTTCTTACTAGCTGTGTAATTTCATGCTGGTAGAGTCCAGTAACACCCCAAATATCCTCTTGCTCATCGTTCATTCATTCCAAATGATGCTTACAGACATTTTTGAAAAGGTACAGAGTACATAAGTTGTAGGCCAGACAGTAGATTGCATGAGGATAAATCTAGAATAAAGGCGCCATAGTGTTGAGGCTATGAGCATGGTTCGCAACTTGTGTGTGGAGTAGACAGTCACTTTTACTTAAAGCTGGTCACTAGTCTGTCGCCTGAAGGGCCTATCATTGGAGCTGGCCACTTTGCTGTTGCTTAAATGATTATTTATTTAAATCTGCTCACTTTGCAGTAGTCCTAAGGTCTCTAAAGGGGTCTCTTCGTAAAATCTGGCTACTTCACTGTAGCCTAAAGGTCTTCTGAAAGCCGATCTTTTCGCTTGAATCTAAAGGGCTTCTCTTGCTGATCTCGCTGTCGTCTTAAACTTTCCCCAACTACTTATATAAGAGGGTTTGTACCGTATTTTCGAAATGTTCGTGCTTTCGAAAGATGAGTGGTGTTAGTTAAGATATAAGAGTGGTGTAAGCTTATGATGGAGGTTGTAGTACGAAGGACCCTCCCTTCCCAATTGCTGAAGTATCCATCTGCTTCTCACCTTTTTTGTGTGTGATAATGTCAAACTGAGTTGAAATACTTTCACTCTGAGGTGAACTGGAATATATATATTTTTTACTCTGAAATTAAAAAAAAAAAACAACGACGTGAGTAAGCAAGCAGCCTACAACATGACCTGCCAGCAGAAAGCGACACGCTGCTCCCTGAAGAGTACGTACACTTTAGATTATTGTAAATATTAACTGGTGTGTTAACATTTAGTTTGACGTAATTAATCACCATCTCTTTGTAAGGCGGGTGTCTTTTAATATGCGCTTCAGCTGGTGTGAATGGCAGCATTTAACCCTACGCAGGACGGTATGGCCATATATGTATGTTATCGGTGGCCTCTTCACACCAACATACCCGAGGGTTATACCTCCAGGCACCACTCTTGTAATCGGAGGAATGTGTTTTTGAACCCCCCTGCCGGAGACGAGACGGATAACGTACAGTAATTGCATCATGTTTGTCATCATTTATCTTTAAAAGGGATAAACATATAAAAACCTGATTATGAATGTTATCTGTTGCTTTTTTTTCTGTTGATTATATTAACCTACGAATTGATAATGTCCACCGAGTAGCAGTGATTTTTATGCGGAAACTTGAGCGAAATTACAAGTGGAAATTCTGGCCATTGAATTAAATCCAGTTATCGTTTGCTTTTCTAGCGATTTAACACTGGTTGTGTAGCGAAGGTGCCTTACCTTTACTCTCTTGTCTTCTTTAGTGAATCGGGAGAAACTTTCTGCTTTACCACCCTGTCATTAAATATGAATATGAAATTTAGGACACTTGTGTAACTCTCCTCTAGCAGACAACCTAATTATAGACCGTCAGTTGTGTTGTTTGTCTGTCCAAGGCGCTGCTGTATACAAGGCGACGTGCTTGATGGTGGGCGGTGGCAGAACACTTGGAGGATAGCGATGTTATGGTGTACCCTGCTTTTTGTTGTGGAGTGAGATTACCTTACATTACAGCAGCTGACCTTCACGCTGTCAGTAGCAGTAGAAATTAGACCTTGGGGATTCAGTGGATCTGGTTGCTAAATCATTGGAGGTGCACTTATTAAGGACCAATCCCTGTGACACCGCACTTGTCTTTGGTTACTGCAGCTACTACCCCTTGGCTGAGGCAATGGTGGGGTGGGGTGGAGATACAGCGGCGCATATCACAGTCCGGTCTTGGGCGAATTTGGAGATCGGTGGGTGTTCAACACCTCCCTCAGGAGGGGCGCATTGATTCAGCCAAATAATTGCAAATTACGTGGTTGCTAGACACGCTATTTGTGCCCTCCGTCTATTCCTTTCTTACTGAATATAAGACTTGGTGGGCATTATAGTTGCGTGTGTGTCATTCAAGCTGTGGATTTCGGTATGATGTTAACGAACTTACGGTTGTTAGTGAAACTTAGGGCACGGAGAGAGAAATGGAAGTCAGTAGGTTAGTTAATGGAAGGTTGCCTTGACATGGTGTGACCCAGGTGCCGCAGGATCGAAGGTGGGTGAAGCGTACGGGGCTGTCCTGTCAGTACGTGGAGGTAGGTAGGTACGCAGGTAAGGCAAGGGGAGCGGTAGGTTAGTAGGTTACAGCAGTTAACGCAAGGGGTAACCTTCGCATGGTGTGAACCAGCTGCTGCAGGATCGAAGGTGCAAGTGACGTAAGTGCTACGTCGGGCGGCCCGGACGTCACGGAGCGTGCGTCACAGCGGTAGGGGCAGATGTCACCTGCTAGCGGGCCAGGAAGGGTGGAGGGGAGTGAGGAACAATACAAGAACGTACTGGGCTGAGGACGGGAGGGAGTCGCCATAGTGTTGGGTTAAGGTTGATGACCAGCAGGTCACAACCAAGACTCACCTCTGTAAACAAGGCAGAAGTCAGAAAATCTCTTGTGGTGTGTAAGGAGAGGTCCAGTTGTTTGGATAGTATTTAGCATCGAGGTAGAGCCTATTTAGAACTTTCATTACAAGTTATATGTAATGTAATCCATCTTGACATGCAGTA
The DNA here is from genome assembly GCA_038088735.1 of Panulirus argus. NCBI lineage: Eukaryota > Metazoa > Arthropoda > Malacostraca > Decapoda > Palinuridae > Panulirus > Panulirus argus. The sequence goes on along the minus strand of JAYMFT010399604.1, from coordinate 1,938 downwards.
AATTTCAAGGGTAACTTTAGTTAAAGTTAACTGAATTTTTCATTGCACGACCATGCGACGCTTAGGTTGAGTCAACGCTACTGCTGTTGGGGAAGTAACGTGGTGGACTGGTGATAGAACAGTGGGCCCTGTGGCAATATCTGTTGGACAGAATGATGACGATAATATCTAGTCCGATCCCATGAGCACAGCACGACGGTAGCACTCTCGGAAATGAGGGCTTGGTCTTTGACCCAGCACTGAAGGGTTAGGTTTAGACCATCATTACCCAGAGGTCGCGCCGCCGCGCTCAAGGGGTTAAGGACGCCGTGTTTGTGTAACAAAACAAGAGTAATTTCCTGTTAAGGTTGAGAGGGTGAGGTCACGTTGCGTAGCAGAGGAACGCCTGGCAGCGGTGTGCAGCAACACAAGTGTTAGCAGGAAGTAAGTGCTTTCATCCATCACTTGTTGCGATACGGATGCAGAGAATGATGTTTCGTTTTTAAGACGAATGTGGGTTGACTTTGAATGTTCAGGTCTGGAAGGGGTACTGAAGTATAAAACGAGGGTAGACCGCTATTTTCAGATAGTTACAGCTCATGTAGTTAATGCATATTAAGACTGTTAAGAGAAGATAAGAAAACGAAATAATTGGATCTAATTATGAGCCTCGTAGAGGTAGATTGTGGTAGAGGAACATGACCAGTATCACGAAAACGGGGAACACTCTTCACCTGTTGTGTTTAAGAAAATATGTCGTAATAATGCCACTAAAATACAGCTAGACGAAAAAGCAGCAAGATTTACAAGATAAGCCAGTTAATTAGCTGACGTAAAGTTTTGTTACTTAAGAAGTGAAGGCGGACTTACAGCACTTGCTCTGTTTTAGACGAACGTGTAGTTGTTGTGGCGCTCTCAAGGTGGATGGTGTGAATAATAGGCTATCATGAGGTGAACAGGCTCCATGATTTTCATCTTGCTATTTAGTTTGCAACTTTTTTAGTCTTTTTCGTGTAAGACGTGGCTTCGATTGTGCTCGGTACATGCATTTGCCCTTGTGCTACCCAGATTTTATGTTCTTGTAGAGCTGGTATTTGACATGTAAACCAGGCGCTAGTTAGTACTGCGTAAAAATTACATATCACGATGGATTACATTGGTGCAGCTTTCGTTGAAATATGGAGACATCGCCTAGAATAATAGCGTGTAAAGTCGAACGATAGCTGTCAGTACAGACATAGCTTATCACAATACTCTACATCTGCAAAATAGCCACCAAAATGTACAGATACAGTAGTCTGTACCTGAGGACGATAGTCTACAGGCAGTTAAGACTGAACGTGGCCCGATAGCCTTCATTATACGATAGGCTTTAAAGCGTTCGGACGATGTTTGAGTGGCGCTAGTTTTGGTACGATAGACGCCGAACGTATACAGGAGAACCTATGCTTTATTATCTGTATTATTGTAGGATGATGGTTGAAATTGTACAGTAGTTACTAGCGATGGTTTTTGTACACTTTTAACACGCTCTGTAAAGTTGTGCAGCAGCTAGCAACCAGGAATGATCGTGTATACGATTGCAAGAGGGGCGTTAAAAATATGCAATAGTTAAATGGTGCAGTTGTCTGTACGTACATTAGTTGGATAGTGGTGAGGACTGTACGTCATGAATAAAGGGTATTTGCCAAACAAGACACTAATTATGATACCATCAGTAATTAGAGGGTAACAAACAGTCCTGACGCGCTGTAGCAAATTGTTTTGACACGTTTTGAAATTGCAATTGGCCATGCAGCGTTGAAATAACTTTTTTTTTTTATGTTGAAGGCTCCAGTCACGGACAAAAGTCCACATCAAGGCCGGGCCCTAATTGAAATAAAGAGAGAGTTGAGAAATTGGGAAAAACAGACAGGGAAAGTATTTACAAATTTTTGAGAAAGTGAAAAACATGTCTCT
>JAYMFT010399593.1:0-19023 GCA_038088735.1 Panulirus argus | reverse complement strand
TGGAAGCAACAAACTCTGCCGAGCGAGTTGGTAACCGTTTGAAATCTTCAGATGGGTAGAACGAGCGATTTTGAAAACGTTCTTCACCCTCCGAATTCTGAGTGAAAAAGAGGATTTCTCTTTATATCATGAATTCATCACGCGGTGATGATTGATATAGTTGGGACTATCACATAGTGATGTTTGGTTCTGGTTTCATCTGGTTCATTATGGCTGTGAGACATAACGTGACTACTCCCTCATCTGCGCTACACCCTCTTATATATATATTTATATATATAGATGAGGGAGTAGTCACGTTATGTTTCACAGCCATAATGAACCAGATGAAACCAGAACCAAACGATGAGTATATAGTCATTATGCTGACCTTTCGGGAAAGATCACGTTAACGGCAATTATCACTTTAGAAGTTGTAGTGAAGAACTAAATATACTAGGAAGAGCAGACAGAAAATCTTCCTGATCCTTAGAAGGAAGAAACTGAGGAGTCACCAGACTAGCATGAAAGACGAAGCTCTTCTCCAGCCTCGCTTAGGGGCAGGACCCACGTCTGGAGGCCCCACCATCACCACCGATGGGAGCGACTCGTCGTATGGGACGGGAACTACCCTCGAGAATAAGTAGCTCCATGTCTTGGTACAGCCCCTGGCCCAGCCATTGTATGCCGTCGGATGTAATGGCTATTGACTCCCAGTTGTCCATTAAGGCAGAAGCCTTAAACTACACGTCTGAAGCACAAGACGTTCCGGTATAATACAGGGTGGGGAGCCCCGCGGGAGTGGCCCCCTGATGTCTGAGTAGGGTTTTAAAACATCCAATTTTCCCCGAGTGACCCGCGCGTTGGCATTGCAGGATTATGAGATGGCGTTTTGTTTAGCCAGTGCATGATGCCAGCGGCCATCACGCGGACGTTTACGAACTACAGATGACTGTAATTCACTCGGCATCGCGTGTCTTGTGTTGGACGTTCTTTTATTTTCCTTGAAAGATGTGTTCTGACGATGGATTCTAATCGATCTGTAATTTGTAGATAAAATCACAGATCACTTCGCTCATTTTGTTACGTGGGAGCTTTTGATTTACTCAGGACTACTCAACCTTATGGAAAAAGAAAAAAAAAAGTTGATTTTGGGCCAATGCACAATAATAAAAAATGTAGGGAGGTTAGAGGGGTTCGAAGACTCTACTGGGATATGATGGAACTATCTTGTCTCTAGAGGTCGCGAGGTCGGGACTGGTGATCACGATATATTTTTTTCTTTCAAGGACATTAACTGTTATTGGTAAGTGTAGGATGTTGTGAAGGACGCGGGTGTTGTAGGAGTTAATGAGCGATAGGATACCTCGCAGGAATGTCCATGTCTGTTGCCGAGGATACCGTTGTTTACAAGAAGATTCTGTAGAGATTTTGGTTCCCTGTTTATCGTGATGGAAGCACAACTCATGCTACACTCTGTTGATCCGAGGTGGACCTCATCTGCCTTCTTACAATACGGCAGAAACCATTTTCTCCATTTCTGTAGCTGTCGACATGAGACGGGTGAGGACATACCCCAGTTGGTAGTGTGCCATTTGAAAAGCTGATAAGGGAAAATTATACAAATATGAATACAATAGTGCTAACAAGACAGAAGCATGAGGGATTCCCCTTTGAGCTTTAAGTGCTTGTGAATTCAGCTCCTGAATGTGTCAAGGTTTAGAAAGAGGTCAAGAGGTCAAGATACACGTCTTAGATGTGCAAGGCAAATAGGAGGCATCGTAAAAGCCATTGTTCGTGTGGTTTGTGTCCACACAGAAGCATTTGGAAGAGGCAGCCAGTTGTGGGTGATCTCAGGGCCTATGGTACACGTAAACATCTCATAAGAACAGTAGTTGCAATGATACCCTTAGAACAGAGAGAGAGAGAGAGAGAGAGAGAGAGAGAGGTGGTTGACGAAAGGTGAGAGTTGGAAGGTTGATGAGACGGAAGGCTTTAGATTCCTCTCTGGCTGAGAGAGACGTGGCAGAGGGGAAATCTCATGGATGTAATCAGTGCTCCAGAGGAGACCCTCGTGTGTATGGAATGGCTACTGAGAGAAGTTGCCTCAGCCACACAACGCCGCAGCTCTGGGGAAGCAGACTTTGTAATGCTCATTGTGCGGGTGTCTGGGATAGACTGGAGGATACGGTTCTCCCAAGTTTGATGGAAGTGAAGGAGGATGTAATAAAGATGGTGAATAGTGTACAACTGAATGCTTTGGGCCCACAGGATACTGTGTGACCGTGGACACGATCGCTCTGTCATTAGGTCTGAGGCAAGGGACAATAAGTTGGCTCATCTCAATAAAACTGTTTAGAATTCGATATGACGGACGGAAGCTGGCGATAAGTCCTTGAAGTAGGAACGGAGAGATGTGCAGATGTCCTCGACTGCCCTCATACTCTTATCTACAGGCCTGTGGTCGAGTACGTACAGGCAGACGGGCCACAGCCAAGCCAGCTGCTTTTCTTTCCTTTTGGAGTTGAATGAAAAATGGACATGTCTGTCTCCCTTGCACGTGTGTGTGTGTGTGTGTGTGCTTTACATAACCGTCCTTCTCCCAGCCAATAGCGCGCCGCGTCATGTTGACGTCATGAAATGCAGCATAATGCGATATTATCAGCAGAGCAGTTTACGCTGGCCCTCGGCTCACCAGCCAATCGCCTTCTTCGTTACGTCACAACCTGCAGCCTTTGGCGGCACCAGGACCATTTCAGATTCTGTGACCCACAGGACGCTGGCCATTCACAGCACGCCACGTCATCATTGCGTCACGACTCATAGCCTCTTCCAGCACGGTAATCAACAGAGCGGGAGGGGAAGGCAGTACATGACATAATCACCTGATCAATCTATAGCTTAACAGTGAAAAAAAATCAATAACTGAAATCTATAGATCCAACAGCCCGTTCTCCTGTAGACCAAAGTAGAAAAAAGTATGTGTGATACATTGTAGAACTGTAATTTTTCTCTTCGGAGGAGTATATTGGTTTTATATTTATTCCCTTTATCTTTCCAGGAGGCTCGTGGTGCCTGCCCGTGGAGGATGGCACGGACGCTCCTTGGCTCTGGGTTCCATCACAGTGCGTCGTGTGGACGTGGGTGGTGGGTCAGGGGGAGCTTCCTCCCCTCCTGTCGTACAGCAGCGGCGGTGTTTCGCCTCGCCTCTGGACGCAGTTCACAACGTGGAAATTTTTCAAAAACGTTTTGGGGTTGAGTGCTATTTCTGAAGTTTCTGTTGAGGTAACTGATCCGGAAATACATTTTTTTTCCGTTAAAGAAGAAAAATTTGGGTCGAGAGAAATATGTGCACACGACCCACTGACCTGCGGTAGTAACCCTGACCAGCGACGTCAGAGGCCGACCATCATTCACAGGGCAGGGCGTTGGGGCTGCCGTCTCGAGTCATCGGGTCACACGACAAGATCACAACAGACTTGCTCCTGGTCCACAGCTCTTGGAGGACCTGGTCGTGTAACACATGCCAGCGCAACCCAGGGGATTCGTCCAGTCAATTCTCCGCTTGGTATCTCCTGAGAACATTGGTTTGCCCAGTGCTAATCACCTCCAGCATGGCTGCCGACTCGTGATCGAATCAGAGGAAATAAGACTCAGAAGATATTGGCAATTTTGTCTTTGAGAGAGGAAGAAAGGTCGATTTGTATAAAAAATCGGAAATCTTTTTTTGATCAGGATAGTGGATGAGATGTTGCTTCAGCCTCGACTTTATCAAACAAATGATCACAAGACATCATCACACAAATTGCTTTTTCTTTATCTTTTGTAGATCAAATTACTACTGAGGCTGCCCAACTTGGGTAGAGAGGAAGATGAGGACGAGGAGATGATGATGCTGGTTCCGAGGCGTGATGCTGGGAGGTGTTGTCAGAGAAAGAAAAAATGCGTATATTCCCAGAGGGGATCCTATTCGATCATAACTGAACTGATGGTTGCTTGTCAGGCATCATTTGACTCTAGAATTGTAGAAGATCGAGAGAGAGAGAGAGAGAGAGAGGGAGAGAGGTAGAGAGAGAGAAAGGGAGAGAGGGAGAGAGAGAGAGTATATCTCTAACAGGCTTTTAAGATTTATGGAAAAATTTTTTTATACATCTCGTGCCATTCTGTATAACCCTGATCAGTGATCATACAGACGTCTATGTCTTAGCTGCTTCCTAATCTAAGAGGACGAAAATTTCCAAGAACACCGGAGGCCAGTGTTTGAATGTCTATAAGATTATCATACACGTGATTCTACAAGAGTGTCGCACGTGTGGAGCTCTGCCTGTCTATCTTCCACTTCTTCAGTTTCTACAAGGAAAAATACTGTGTAATTGTGATAAACAACAGAATAAATCATTCCCACACGTACGTACATGTAGGAGAAACCTGCATTATCTTCACGTTGCAACTTTTACAAGAATTTGAGATCAGTTTGTTGAATTTATTTCCGGATTTACACGACGCGACCTACATCAGGAACGAACGTTCTCTGCTCTCAAGTCTTGGAGACGACTTTTTCTGATGTTTTCCCTGACACGCTGGATCTTATGCGGACCTTTAAGTACGACAGACACCTTGACACATTATCACTAAGGTCTGTGATTATGGATCTGTGTGAGTCTTTAGGTCTCTAGCTCGTCTATAGGTCTCGAGCTGGTCTCGGAGTCATCCGTTGCAGCCTCGAAATCAATCGCGTGTGGGTCTCGTACGTTGCCCCTTGGTATCGAACTCGCCTGTGGGTTCTCGAATTCGGAGGTGGGTTTCCAACCCGCGTGTCATATTCCAGTTGCCTGGGTCTGTGCCTTTGAGCCAAGCACGCACCATTGTTATTGCATATTTGTTAGCGGCGTTCTCTGGGTCGCTCTTTCCGTGTGTGACTGTCTCTCGTCATATTTCTATATGCAGGAAAGAAATAAAGACAAATGGATAAGTAAACATATGGTCTGATCAGTAGAGAGACAGAAATTCACACCATACACACACACACACACACACACTTCTGTAATAGTGTAACTATTCATTACGTAATGATCAGTCCAGCTCATGGTGTATAAAACGCAACATTTCGTCTGTAAACATCCCTGTATATCTGCCACCCTGGCTATCTGAATGTACCTCAACCATGTGCTTATCCAAAGTGTTGAAATATCCAGCTCACCCTAATCTAAAGCTCTCGTATGATTAGTTAACTAGTAGCTATCATGACTTTCCAGTTCTGTAATATCTGTAATACCTCATCTGTGTATTTTCAGCCGAAATGCTGACTACATCCAATAAACTGTTATTCATCTCCTTGATTATTGATTCATTTACACACAAACATACAGACACCACACTTCACTCTTTCATTCGCTCTTCACCTCTTGCTGTTACTCCCTAATTATCTTCGCCCACTCTATCATTCTCCAAGATCGTCCACCGCCCTGAGGCCTTTTCCTTCAGCAAAGGACCAGCAAGGAGCTCTTCCCCTCCTCCAGGACACAGCGCTCCCTCCTGCACAGATCACAGGGCGTCCCGCCTGCCTGCAAGGCTTCGAAGTTGTTTTTCCCTTTCCTCCTCCTTCCCGCGAGCTACTCCTGTGATGCTGGACCCAGCAAGACCAGGCCGAAGAGAGACGCAAAAAGGGAAACGCTCAGACCTCTGGGTATTGCTGGTGGGTCCTCTTCTTCTCAGGTCCCGCCGGGCAGGAAAGGAACAATGGTGCAGACGAGAGAGAGGAGAGAGAGAGAGAGAGTCGGCAGGAGAGGCAGGCAGGGTGTAGGCGAGATGGCGCCTGTGACCAGCGGATGTAACATTAATCGCTGGCGACCTGTCCCTTGCTTCTGTTGACCGAGGCAACAGTCACATGTGAACCCAGTTTACGCACACGTCACACCCACACTCGTAAAGCCTGGGCACGGGAGCCTCCCGCTGTGAGACGCACTGTGGGAACGACCACTCCTCCACGAAGGCATCGCTGAGTTAGCGAAATATGCAAAGGATTGTATTGAACATTTTGTGCAGTAAGTGGCATCAGACGGTACGGGACTGAGCAGAGGGAGGGTGGAATCCATCAGGACCGGCCTGGCAATACGGTAGGAGGGAAGACAGACGATGTGCACCATACTGGGCTGGGCCGAAGTATTATCTTATTTCAAATTCATGTTTATCTACACATGAGATATGGAATCCAGTAGTGATTTTAGGCCTATAAGCGGGTGCGTATGAAGGTAAGAAGCCAACCTGGTTTGTAGGACTCCCATTAGTATCTTACAGTTGCTTCTACTGATGGAAGCTTTTTCCTCCACAGCCAACATTACTACTTAAGGACTCGGGTGTAGTCTTCATGCTGGGGTGGAGGTCTTCATGCTTCACTACTGTCTGTAAGAACAAATTGAGCCACTACATAGTGAATGGTGTACAATCTTAGCAGTTGGGCCACCTGCCTGAGGCGCTACTGTCTGGTCCGCTCGTACTGACTTTGTTTCTTGTATACGAGGAATCAGATATTCAAAACGAACTACACATGTAAACATGGATACAGACAGCAGCAGTCCTGACTCTGCTGCCCACCCCGAGGCGTCACCTGCCGCAACAGGACCGATAGGTTGAGGAGACGTGACAACAACAGCTAATCGACCAGTAACGGGTCTAATCGACCGGTAGATATTGATGGGGTAATGAGAGGCATGTAGTCGACTGAAGGGGCCTTGGAGAACATATGGTCGACGGAAGGGGTTCTGGTGATGCATGATGGAGACCAGGTCGATTGAATTGCGCTTCATCGACTAAAGCTTTATGGCTGACTACTGAGATCTTGTCGACTGGTAGAGTTTGTTGGTGGAGAGGTGAAAGGTCTGTTGGTGTGCACTTGGTCTACCTGGTAGCGGTGAAGGGGATGAAGGGGATCCAGATCAACCTGCAGGTGCCGGGTTAACTTAGTGTGCATACTCGACCAGACCGTGGGTATGGCTGATGAGGTGGAATCTGGTCTATTTGGGTGAACCTGGTGAAGCTGGAGGAGCTTTAGTAACCAGAAGCAACTAGAAAAAGGAGAGTGACCCGATCGAACTCACGGGAGTCCGATCAGCTTGCGAGACCCCAAATGAATAAACAGTGTCTGATTGTCTAGATTGATCATCTTGGAGCCTGATCGACTATGGTGGGGTCGTGATCAGCTAGAAACAGGATGTAATCGACTTTGTGGAGCCTGATTAACTACACCTCTTCAAACACGAGGCTCTGACTTGCTGGTGGTGCCTGAAGGGGTAGACTGATGCCTGATCTGCAGGGGGCTGGGAGGCTTGGGAGGGGAGGTTTGGTCGATAAAGAGAAAGGGGAACTTCTTCCAGACTTGTGAGACGGCATGTTGCTTCCCACTTCCCCTTATCTGTTCCTTTTCTGCCTCACTGATATTCGATGGTGTTGTGTTTATGGTGAATCGTTAATCTCTATGTCTGAAATCTTTTTGGTACACAGACATTGGAGAATGATCCTATATGCAGAATATTAGCGGAAGATTTTATGTGTGACTTGAGAATCTCGAGAAAGACGGAGGTAGGGAAAGAGGAAGAGAGCGAGAGAGAGAGAGTGTGAGAGAGAGGAGTGATGGTAGGGAGGATGGGAGAGGAATTAGAAGGAGCGTAAGGTAAAAAACCTGTGTGGGAGGAGGAGGAGGAGGTTGAGGGCGTCGGAGTGTGGTGGAGTGTGTTGAAGCAGCGAGCCAAGACCCTCTCCCGCCCCTCCTGCTGCCGGCGGGACGACCTGGGCACAGCGTTACACCCCTTCCCCCGCCTCCCCCCCCCCCCAGACCACGTGGCTCTCGTGGGGGACCAGAGAACGCTGGGGAGAAGGAGTGGAGAACGCTGGAGGACAAGGGAACGCTGGAAAGACGAGATAGCTCGGGGGGATATATATATATATATATACGACAGGGCAGACATATAGCTCGAGATGGTAAAGAAACGATGTGTGAGGACGAAAAATGAGTGAGAAATACGTTACATGAGGAGGAAAAAAGTTGGAATTAGGAAGCAACAGCGCTAACAGGAGGTGTGAAAGGGCAAAGGAGACGCGCGAGAAAGTAGGAAAGGTGTGCGAAATGGACGAGTGGAGGTACGACTGGCAGTACGACGTGCGGGCCACCGATGAGACAACGCAATAACGACCAAGCTCAACAGTCCTGTTGAACGACCGAGAATCTACCCTCACCCTCTCATGAGACGAGGGACACTAAGGTCAGGTACAGAGGTCACCTCATCTTATCCTTGGGTCATTCCGTCGTGCTTAAGGGTCGTACCGTTGGATAACTCCCCCCCCCTCCTCCCCCATTCCAGGACTCGATAGTCTAGAGATCTGTCCTCTAACACAGGTTTGCCCGACCTGTCTGTGATTACCTAACTGTACAGTCCGGAGGGCGAGTTCTACGCTCGTGGGGCCCCGCCTCCTGAATTATGACATCAAGCAGCCTTTTAAGCTTTGGTGAACTGCCAGCATTTACTGCCACATTGGCTGGTTTATTCGAGCCATCCAACACCCAAACAGCCAACCGGTAATCCTTAACATCCTTCCTAACAAGGTGTTTACCCAGCTCTTTGTTATGGCCTCTGGCCACTCTGGCGCTGCATCACCTGAGCAGCTGTTCGTCATCAACATCGGGCGGCTGATTTAGAAACCTGAAGGCTGTTATCAGGTCCCCATCACTCTCCTCTTCTCCTCATGACGGACAGACTCGTTGCCTTCAGCTTCCTCCTGTGGCTCACCTCTCTCGTTACACGGGCCATCTGACCTGCTCTTGCTCTGAACCCTCTCCCTAACGTCAGGTCTTTGAGCTTCTTTAGGTACGATGACCAAACTTGTGAGGCATGATCCAGATTTGGTGTGATTTGTATTGTGAATAATTTAGTGCGCATGTGCGCGTGTGTGTGTGTGTGTGTGTGTCACCTTTAAATCCCAGGTCACGTCTGGCTGTAGTGACCACATAATATCCGACCATTACCTCCAAGACAAGCTGGTTAACACCATCTACTGATAAGATGAGCAGATCGAAGACGTCTTTAAGCTCTGGAAACCTAAAGATCAGATTTCGTTTCATTCTCTCTCTCTCTTTGTACAGAGTCATAACATGCGAGTGTGCTTGCATGGAAGGTGGGCAAGACTCGCTCCTCTGATGATACATTGCGTTTGTATGAAAGAAGCTTACGCAAGAGTCGTCCTCCTGACGCTGGAGGAGTGTGCTTGCACGGGCGTAGGTTATGCAAAACTCATCCTCCCCCCCACCCCCGGGCGTGGAAGTGTGCTTGCTTAGGAGGAGGGAAGACAGGAACCCGTCCCCCTGGCGTGGGAGTGTGAGTGCTTGCATGGGAGGAGGTTACGCAAGACCCGGCCCTCTGGTGCTGGGAGACATCCACCCACGGGGCCAGCAAACCGGTCCTGACTGTCTGCTCCTCAGGTGGCGATGGGCCGGGCCAACGGTAGCCCACACCTGCTGCGCCCCCGCACCCATTGTCCTGCCCACGCCCACACTCTCACCCACAATGGGGACACATCCACACCCACATCCACAGAGAGGGCATATCCACGCGTAAACCTTCGCCCTCAGTAGCTCCACCCACGTCCACCACACTACCTCTCATGGGTACTTGGCAGTGTTGCAGTGTAGCAGGGTGGCAGGGGTGGCAAAGAGGGTGGCAGCAAGGGGCGGCGTCAGACGCGTGTCGTCTGGTTCAATACCTGTGAAAGGTCCTCAAACACTTTCCGCACCGTACCATAAGTTACGTTCGAGAAAATATTTTATTTTTCAGAAGCACGAACTGTCGAGCTAACATGAGTGAGAGAGAGAGAGAGAGAGAGAGAGAGAGAGAGAGGAGAGAGAGAGAGCAGAATAGTTTGGCTTTATGGGGAACAAAAGAGGACACAACAAAATTTGTGAAAAAATAAGCATGATTCAGTCTGACCAAATTCGTGAGGAAACAGATCGGTCTAAGCAAAACTGAGACGTCTAGCCAAGCTTAGGCAACCAAGATTGTGGTCCAACTGACCTTAGACTGTACCCAACCAAAGAGAAAAAAGAAACTTGTGATCTCTTCTGAGAGAGAAGAGGGTGGTTAGGCACGTTTGTTGGATGGCAGAATGGTGTAGCCAAGCCTGAGAAGACTATGAACCAAGATCAAGCCAGGACCGAAAGAGGGCCATGGTGTGGTCTGGCCAAGACCAAAAGGAAAATAAAATGGTGTAGCTAATCTTAAGAAGCATGTGATGGTCTGTCCAGACCTGACAGCAGACAGCGGAATGGTCCAGCCACATCCATGTGGACAGAAAGAAACCGGCCCAGGCAGTAGGATGTTCTGACTGTCACCAAGGGGATATAAGAGGAAGTTCTATCCAAGCATGAAAGCAAAGAGCTGCATATTCTAGCCAAGATCAAGAGGACAGCAAGATGGTCTAGCCAAGTGTGGTAGAGGCAGGAGAGTGTGGTGCAGCTGGTGTAGCAGCTGACGGGAGAGCTTAATAGCAGGCTAGACTTGAGATAGGATTGTTTATCTCTGATATAAAAAACCGAGATGGCGGCTCATATCCGGGACGCTTGGCGTACGTCTTTTCGTCCCTTCCTCCAGCCGGCCGTGGATGACCGTAATAAACTCTAAATTCATTTATCTAACTACTTAATACAATGTCTGGACGTTGGAGTATTTGCTCTCAGTCTAATACATTAGGTGGGAAAGAGAACGGTGAAGACGCCCCACCCCCCCTTTTTTCAACATATTGTTAGCCTAAGGGACGGGTTCCTTCGTCAGGAGGCTTCATAAACAATGCTAGAACTTGCGTGTTGGGTTGAAGTGCGTGCTGGTGTTGGCACGAATGACAGAAGCAAGGTGTTGGTGGGGAACTGTCTTATTTCTCTCTTTCTAGTGGCATCGTTAAAGGAAGATGGGTAGTGTTGTGGCATCAGTAAGAGGAAGGCGGTAAAAGGTTTTATACATTTTTCTCAAGGATGAAAACTCTTCTCCTTCGGCAGGTCTTCTTATGTAAATGTTCTAATGTGTAGTAAGAAAGTGAGAAAAGGAAAACTGGTGTAATAAGTAAAAAGTAAGTGAAAAGATAGATGGAGAGAGAGAGAGAGAGAGAGAGAGAGAGAGAGAGAGAGAGAGAGAGAGAGAGAGATACATAGATACACAAGCCACACAGACCCAAGGTCCAAGCGAGGTGGTCTAACTTTAACACTACTTAAGAAATAAGATGAAATGCAGATCTCTTTAAAAGCAGTAGAAGAAAAGGATAGCAAAGCAAATGATCTCTCTCCACCTTCCACTCCCTCCGGCACACGCCGGACGGGAAACATAAAATAAAAATACCTTACAGGAGTAACATGCCTGAAGAAAATTCTTTTAGGAAAGTCATAAGGTAAAATGAACATGAATATGTTGTACATACCATCACCAAAGTCATGCATCCCTTCACTCTTTGTTTTAAAGACAACAATATGAATAAACTTGAGCTCCAGCCTCTCGACTTACTATGCCTATATATTTCCTGATATTGAAGAATGATATAATGATTCTTACTTACTTTCTCGAAACAGGTGACATGGGTTAATCAATGTTAACGCAGCTTGGCCAGGGAGATATAAGTGACAGGGAAGGTAGCATGATATGCCACTACGCTATAATGATTGATTAAATGAATTATTCAGTATTGGAGAGTGACATGTGATGATGAAGCCTAATTCTGAAGATATCTAAGCCGTTTCTCTGAACAACATTTTCTGGGAGCTTATTCTACGCTTCAATAAGGTCGTTGGTAAAGAGATATTTCGTATGGTCCAGATTAACCTCTGTTTTATGGCTATTTCCTCTCCTTTGTAGAGCTGGCGCTGCTGTAAAGAAATTTTAAATATCGACGTTGCTGGATCCATAAACTATTTCGAAACGTTCTATCAATTTGCCTCGGAGACGCCTCTTACTTAGGGAAAACAAGTTTAATTCTCGCAAGCTCTCCTCATACGTTTTGTCACGCAAGGAGGGAATCAATTCAGTTTTTCGTCGCTGCGCTGCTTCCACCTTAAGAATATCCTTGCTTAAGTGGGGGCCCCGAAACTGTACTGCATATTCGAGGTGTGGGCAAACTAGACTTAGGCGTAGTGGCAATATCACTTCTTTGCTTTTGTATGTAAATCTTCTGTAAATAAATCCTAACATCCTATTTGCTCTCTTGGTAGCTTCATTACAATGCTGGGAGAATTTGAAGTTGTTGGAGACAGTGACCCTTAGATCCCACAAGATCGAATTTTTTTGTTAAGGTTTCCTACTTGTAACAGCTGATATTTATTGACACTGAATGGGATTTGTCATTTTCTAAAACATACAGCGATTCTATTTAGATCTTTTTGTAATCTTAGCCTATGTTCTTCAGTTAATAAGGCATTGCCGATCTTTGTGTCATCTACAAATCTGGATACTAAGTCTTTCCGCCCTATGTCTATATCGTTGATATAAAAGATGAAAAGTATAGGTCCAAGTCGGATCCCTGGGGGACCCCACTGGTAACGGGTGACCACGGTGATGATTCCCCATTCATTACGACTTTCGGCTTCCTATCACGTAACCAGACTACTGTCCAATTTGCTGTGCAACCAGTAATCCCCGAGGCCCCGACTTCATGCATCAGTTTAACGTAGGGACAGAGTGAGAGAGAGTAACCTCATTTGTCATACAGAATTACATCTCAGTAATACATATAATTACTGGCAAACAAATCTTACTTCGCTTTCCCTTGGCTATTCGATCTTCATTCCATGAACACTCAGAAATAACCCATTATACTTGAGGCTTTTCAACGGCACAAAAATGCCACTGGAAACCACACTAGCATTCCAGTCAGTCCAGACACAAGGTGGAAATCACGATGCAGGATGACCTAATGGAGAACCTACCACAGCGGGGAGCGCCCTGCACCAGCATCTAGGATCGAACGCAGGTCCAGTTGGTGGGATCACAGCTGGTTGGCCCCACTACCACGTTGCCTTCTGATACTTTCGTTATCTGTTTCTTTGTTTTTTTCGGTAATCTTGTGTGTGTGTGTGTTGCTCTCTCTCCCATCCCACACTTTACTCTCCTATCATTCCTTCTATTAGTTACTCCTGTCGTCCCACGCACTCCCTCGGTACAGAACTGTCTCCCCGCCACCCCCACTCCCACCTTCGGCTACATGGGTCTCCATCCCATTCTCCTGGTACTATCTGGGTGTCCTAATCACCCCTGTACTATCTGGGTGTCCTAATCACCCCTGTACTACCTGGGTGTCCGGCCAATCCCCCTAGTACTACCTGGCTGTCCAACCAACCCTCCCAGTACTACCTGGGTGTCTGACCGATCCCCCTAGTACTACCTGGCTGTCCGACCAACCCTCCCAGTACTACCTGGGCGTCCTTCCCCTCTCCCGGTACCTGGCGTCAGCCGTGGGCCGGCCACGCGTGCCCAGCTGGTCTTGCGCCCCTCAGCCCAGCGGCCCTACTGTGAGAGGCACTTATCCTTCCTCCTTCTGAATGGGAAATAAAAGCAGACTCAACGCCGACCCACAAATTCTACAAAAATGTAAAATAAGCCATTACATGTGGCGGTAATGAGAGAACCACTAAATAGATTCGTTTGACCCTTGTTTGAAAAATCAACACAGCCGTCCACCCATCAACCCTTTCCTGGTAATTGCAGGTAAAGGGTCACCTGCTGTGGTACCTGGTCATTACGGCTAATTCTCCACACATTGGTTAACACTTAAGGCAAATAATTCATAGGTTGTACAAGGTCGGGATTCAATAATTCAAAGCGAGAATGACAGGGGGTATCATCCCTGGTCCTATGAAAACAGTCGGTGTAAATTATGGAGGCCGGCTCCGGGAGGCGTCCGGAGTGGCGCTTTGACACTTTAGGGACTGAGGTGAGAACATGATGACGGTGGACCTGGGGTGGGCTGGGGGCGAGGAGGCTCCTGCTGCTGCTTCCCGGGTGGTGGGCAGAGTGTGGGGGGAGGACGTGATGGTGGGCACCGGGTGGGTTTGGGTCAGATTGTGAGTACTGCTGCTGCTGCTTGGGTGGTGGGCAAACGACAGGTAAAGGTGAGGGGCCGCACGTAACGGTGGGAGTTGGTGACGGCTGGAAACGGGTGGAATTCTTCAGCATTCGGACGAGATCAATTTCTTGGTCTGTGTTGAGACTGGCTGAAACTTGTGTCCCGTCCCTCTGTCGCTCAGGGTTAGTTAATGCTATCTGTTTTTTTGTCTGTCAGTACGGTATCCTCTCTCTCTCTCTCTCTCTCTCTCTCTCTCTCTCTCTCTTTCTCTCTCTCTCTAGCCTACTCCCCTTCAATCATTCAATAAATTTGTCAAGCTCTCATCCATATTTATGAAGTTGTAACTGCGATCCAGCAACATGCAAAACTCTGAATATTCATTGAACACTATTTTCTACAATATACAAAAATAGAAAGACCGCAAAAAAGCCAAATGCATTAAAACATAAACATATGAATGTATATATAGACAAGCACTGCGTTATGTGCGTATGTTTGTCTGTATGTATGTGTAAACTGTGTGTGTGTGTGTGTGTGTGTGTGAGTGTGTTGAAGTGTAAGTATATGTTCTTGTAGATTGACAGTAATAGGCAGTTGAAGGGCAACCAAAATTAAGAGGAGTACATCTTTACATCTGCTATTGATATAAATCCCAACGAACAAAGCAATTCATAACTCTGAATGTCTCATGTATCGAATCTATTTATGAGTGTCTCCCTCATCTTTCTTGTAGTCAAGTGGATGTATTGATTTCCATTAAATCTTATTCTGGACTCTGGAATGAATAACGCTTGTCATTAGGCCCTGTAAAGCCAGATCATTAGTTTAATTCTATAGACTGAGAGTAATGTGTTCCGATGTACTGAACTAAGGTATACTGAAGACAGGTTTCACCATGATAGGGCCGGGAATGACGCTCACTGGGAACCTGTGCAGAGAGAGATAAAAGAAAAAGCGAAAGAAAGAAGAAAGAAAGAGCCTCACTCTTTGCACGATATATGAGGATAGATATGCCAAGGCAGTTAAGAATATCAAACAATTCCGGCTCAGTTTCCAAATCATCCTTTCTAAGCAGACAGAATAGCCTTTCTGCTGCCCTTAAAGAAGGTATCTCAATGTAGCAAATAGTTCGTATGACCAGATTTAACAGGTCAGACTTAACAAGCAATTAATGTCGTCTCAATAATATAATTAGGATAGTGTCTAAGCAAACCTAGCTTGCTTCAACAGCCAAACAAAGATGTTTCTAGGGAAGCCCAGATTTACTTTCTGTACAAGGCAACTACAGTTGGCTGAGCAGTTTCATTTTAGTACCCGAGCAAGTCAGTGTCGACATTCACTTGAACAAACTAGTGTCAACGTGCACTGAAATAGACCATTGTCGACACCCACTCAAACTAGCCACCTTCGATATTCAAATATAGTATATGTATTCCCTCCATCCAAACAAGACAATCGAGACTAAATCAGTCAACTCATACTGGGCAAGTAAACCAGTCAGTTTCAGGATATAAACAACTCATTCTCTTAAGCCAAACATAACATTCTCAGGAATCATGTGGACCCAACCATCTCAGTGAACCCCCCCCCCCCCCCCGCCTCGTCACTCTGAAACTGACCTCGATCACAGCTCACGCTGAACCTGCTAATCAACCATGCGAGCCATTCGCTCACTGGGCATCCAAAGAAGGAATCCTCACCACTCAGAGAAGCCAGTCTTGGCACCACCAGATGCTGTCGGCGTCACCATCCGCGTAAACCAGTCTTGCTAGCCCAGACCAGAGCCCCTCTCAACTGGCTCCTCTTAATGGCTAAAGCTAACTCCTCTCAGCAACCAAAGTGCTCAGGTTTCTCAAGAAACTCATCTCAGTTTCTGCACACCTGACGAAGCTGGTCAGACCAGTTTACTTTAGTGTATCTATCCGGGATCTGCCCACCCGTCCCAGTGATCTATCCAGCTCGTGTCAGCAGCTGATCTGGCTGACAGGGCGTGTCTCCTACCCACCAATCATACTGTCAGCGCCTGGCAGGTGAGTTCCAGCGGTACCCCTTGCTGACAGCTATGGTGCCCCCTCCTGGCGGCAGTGGTACTCTTTGCTGATGTCCATGGTATCACCTTCTGACACTCATGGTGTCACCTGCTGACGGCTCTGTAGGCCACTAGAGTCTTTGCTTAGAGCTCTGTGTGGAGCAAGAGCCCTTGCTGACGGGTTCCTTTACCGGTCAGAACTGGCTGACGGCTCTAGAGGGAGACGGGAACAGTTGCTTCAGAGCCTCGTCAGCCGACTCGTACACACGGGCTGCTGCTGACACAGGAGCCAGGGGATGAGGAAGGGCTGTTGATACGGTTGACATCGGCCGCTGTCAGCCATGTCCTCCTCTTGTCTGTTCAGCTGTGTCGTAGGAGACCAAGTGGCGGAGGTGTTGATTGGAACGCCTCACTTAGCCTATCTGTATGTTTGTCTTTTCCTGTCTCTCTTTCTATTTCACTTCCCGCCTTTTTGTATTTTTCTGACTGTTATACTCTTTATTTGTTATTACCTATTCAAACGACACGGGGAGGGAGTTCTGCTGGTGGGGCCCCATCTTCTGCAATGTCTCTATGATACAAGTTTCTAAAGTTATGATGTCCAGATTCACAGTCTCACAATCTACTTCTCTCCATTTATCCACTGTCCTTGTACTACAAAAATATTACATGTTTTTTGAAGACGTTTCTTGCTAAGTTTCATGCTATGACTTTAGGTTGTTCTATATTTGATATATCCAAGACGTGTTCACTAGTTTAAGAACCTCAATGGCTGTGACCCATTACTCTTCTCTCATCTATTCTGGACATACTTGCGGCCTCAAAACCCAAACACTCTAGCTCAGTTCTCTTATTTCTGGCGCCAACTTTTGACTTACTCTGGACCCACTCTATCGGTTCATCATGTTTTCTAAATGCAGTCTTCCAAGGCTGGGTTCTGGCGAACAGTCCCTCTCGCACAAGAGATTCCTTCCTTCAGATTATTTCTGGCAAGGTAACTTACTTAACTAATTCGTCTTTCACTGTACATCATTTTTATCACTTCTCACTCACTCGGGTTTGAATCTCATTAAACATTTATAATTTCATTTACCATTTCATTAACATTAGCAGAAACCGTGGTTGGTATGATATTAAGACAAAAAATGCACATGAAAATTTTCTCTTTATATATATCTAGATTTTTATCAGTTTGTTTGGGTTAGACATCATTTTGAATGAGTTTTATGGGTTAGATTTTGATATCAAATAAAAGTAGCTCAAATATTCCCGAAACAGTTTCATGCGACCACTATCGGCAATCTCTACCTGTGTTAGATAACACGGCGGTTGCTAGATATCATGGCAGTAACTCGGCAGTGACTCGATATCATGACGGTAACTTGCTCACAAGATAGCCGAACACCTAGAGTGAACCAGAACATTTACAAGCTCACGAATGTGCAGATTAATGTCTTTTAACACCTTACAGAGGTGGTTATTATACATACGTAAGGAAGACGATATATCTGCATACACATCGCACAGTAGTTAACAGAAGTGATTACCGTAACGGCTCTGTTAATTAACCCGGAGCTTTGAGACCTATTTATAGTATTCACGTCTTATCTATGACCCTACATGACCTTAACCTTGCACAAAATCATGATATATACCTGTCACTCCAGACCAGGCAGTCCCGGTGCAACATTAGGTCATCTGGTCAGCTGCAGACGGGCGGTAAGGTCAAGGGTGGATCTTGGTTCGTGACGTAACTTGGTCAATCCGGTTTTACAGGAATGAAAACCTGTTTTTCGCTGAGAATGAACATTACCATTTGCAAGAATAGGGGAGAAAAAAGGTTAAGATGTTTTTAAAGGAAACTGATTCTTCCTCTTTTAAATGTAAACCAAGTCTTGCGTTCGACTGTTTATTTTGGGAATTCTTGTGGTCCTATGAAGGTTTGGTAACAAAGGCGTGTTTCTTTGGCGATGTATATGTGAGACGAAAAGATTTCTCTGGTGTGCGTGAGGCTGGCTCTCCATTGGTTTGGTTAGGCAATAGGGTTAAGACTATTTGATAAGGCTACTGTTTCATTGCATCAGACTACACAACAGGAATCATAGACTGCTTACCGTTGTACTCACTTGCTGGGAAGCACAGTAACAAGTATTTAGTCTACGATCAAAACAGGAAATCTTTTTTCCCAATATTTTCACAATAGCCAATAAAAATGTGACCCATTTTGATAGGGTGCGATAAATCTATTATATATTTGAAGACCAAACCATTAACTTTGCATCTAAATGTTGCACGTTGCTTGATATATGATGGTTATGGAGTTTTTTTTTATTGTTCAGCAGACCACGACCTGCACTGTACTCGTGAATCATATTGTGAGAAAAAAAATATTATAGGACACCAAATGACGTCCTGAAGGACAACTCAGGGACGTGGGATCCCACGTGCTTTAGGGCGTCTTATGACAGCTCGGCCGTCTGCTTCTTGGCTGCCTGAAGATGGCATGTCCAGCCACCGGAGATCATGATAATGATTGCAAAACATGCATGGCATATTGACCCGTGTTTATCTGTGCCATTTTCGAGCTGATATTCTTGAGAGAGAGAGAGAGAGAGAGAGAGAGAACATGCAAGAATCTCATAAACTATGACTTATTTCAACCTATCCTTGCTTGATATATTGTCTTTCCACCTGTCGGAAAAAGTTTATAAGAAAATACATAAACGCACAACCGGGCGTGCAGTAGGCCCCGAGGGAGTGGTAATCACATCACGCTACAGGGTCGTAACTAGTGTTCCTCCCTCTGGCATC
Organism: Panulirus argus; assembly: GCA_038088735.1. Taxonomy (NCBI): domain Eukaryota; kingdom Metazoa; phylum Arthropoda; class Malacostraca; order Decapoda; family Palinuridae; genus Panulirus; species Panulirus argus. Next base: position 116 of record JAYMFT010399593.1, on the reverse strand, counting down.
CTGGCAGTAACTGCTACAACCACGACATGGAAGGTTGGGCGATTCCCTATAACAATGGTTGACCTCTTCATCCAGTGTACTAAACACACACACACACACACACACACATATATATA